>VIIQ02000347.1:0-63749 GCA_007449985.2 Desmodesmus armatus
TCACTTTGCAGGTGTGATGCCTGACTGCAGCTGCCTCTTCTCCTCAGGCCTTACGTAGAGTTGCCAGGCATGTTGGGGAAGAAGGTCATGGCAACAGTGCCAGCTGCAGCAACCTGTTCAGATGATACAGCACTCTGAACAAGCTGGATGTGCCTGCACAAGACAGACATGAGCAACACAAGGTTAGGAGGAGCATGGGGCCCCCCTGACACCTCAAACCACACCCCCACAGGTACCCCCCCCCCCACGCACCAGCTGCAGCAACTGCCTCAGAGGACACAGCGCTCTGAACCAGCTGGATGTTGCCTGCATAAGACAAGAGAGGAACCCAAAGCAAGTCAATATGGACGCAGCTGGTCCCTTCACACCTCGGCAACACCCCCAGTGATACACACACCCAGGGGAAGTTCTCCCCCTGTCCCCCCGCATATCTACGACTCGTCACTTCAGGCATCAGGTTGGGAAGAAGGTCATGGCAACTGTGCCAGCTGCAGCGACATGTTCAGATGAGACAGCACTTCGAACAAGCTGAATGCTGCCGGCATAAGACAGAAAACAACACAGCAAGTTTATGTGGGCGCAGGGATCCCCCTGACACCTCGACAACAACCCCGATCGTACAGCAACTCAACACGGAAGGGAGTTTCCACACCCCTAAACCCCCACCCACCCATACATTCCTAAACTCTCCAGCAACTCCATTTCTGACACCAGCAGAGCAGACATCGCTTTCCATGCATGCACTTCCGGAAGTGGTGCCCCAATGACTTGTGATATTAAAGCAGCCGTCCTGGTGCCCCAACGCACCCCCTACACACCTCCCCCCCCCCCCCCCCTGAATCACACGCCCCAGTGTACACGGGGCAGCAGCGTCCTCCAGGCACTTCCTGCAGCGGCGCTCTCAGCTGCTCGTTGATATGGAAGCAGCTGTTCTGCTGGCCCCGCCCCTCCCTGCCCAACAGTTCTGCTGCAGCAGCTGAATGTCTGTGGGCAGGGCTCAATGCCAATGTAGTTCAAGTCTCCTCCCGGACGAGGACAGCATGCGCACGCCAAACACACCGATGTTGGCCCCCACACTCCACCACAGGTGTCTCCTGTGGACAGGCGGGGTGAGGGAGTGGGGTGGGGGGGGGGGGGGGTGTGGGGGGGGGGGAAGGTGGGAGCATGCAGGGACTGTTTGTCTGCAGGACTGCAAACAAGACGGTAGGCCTGCTACCTTCAAGTTGCAAGGTGAGTGCTGGTGCCAGCATTCGGGACCAAGAAGTACATGCACGCCACAGACACCAATGTTAGCTCCCACATCCACCACAGTGTCTCCTGAAGGAATGGGAGGAAGGAGGTGTGGAGGCAGAGCGTAGGCGAGGCGCGGAGGGCAGCTATCATAGCATGAGTGTGAACATAGTATGAGTATGAACTCATAGTATGAGTTACTTTGGGGCTCTATGCTAATGTAGTTCCAAGTCAGCAGCAGCAGCAGCAGCAGCACCGCCGTGGCACTTTCCCTGGAAGTCCCAGTGTCCCCGTCACTCTCCTAATCTCACCTAACCCGTCCTACGGCTCTCCTTCCCCTACCCCCTGCTGCCACAGCATGAGGATCCCTGCTTCCATTGCTGGCCACCTTCACCGCCTCTCCTGCAAAGTCATCCTTCGCCGTCCCCTACACAACCCCCTTGCTTGCGCCATGCCTGCTGAGCATGTTCCCAAGTTGCCAGCTCCTGCAGCCAACCCACATGGAAGCTCAGTCTGTACTCACAGCCCTGAAAAATGCATGACCGGAGCCGCTTACTGCACTGTTCAGGTAACCACCCCCTGACTCAAGAGTTACTTCAAAAGTTGATGTGCTACATGTGTGAATCCCACACCCACCTAGTTTCAGTGCCACGCCGTGTTTGAGGTACTCGCCGTCATTGAAGACCTCATTCACTATGAACCCACCTGCACACCAGACATACACAGTACTACTGTGTTATTGTTATTCATATGGCATTTGAACCCACAATAACGACAACAACATCAAGAAAGTCCTAGTCGGACTATGTGTGGTGTGCCTCATAGATTGCTTGCATGTGACTACGGTAGCTAGCTACACATGTATCCTCTGTGCCTAACACACAGCCCCCCCCCCCCCCCCCCCCCCCCCGGGTAAAACAAAAAAAACAGTGGAGGTCCGGGACCAATAGTGAGGAGATGCTGTGGCCTCAGTCAAGCTGACATGTGATCCCTTTTGCTTTTGTGTTAGGCATAGCAGCAGCGGGCCCAGGTGCGCGGCTACAGCTTTTGAACACAGCGTCAGAACTTCTGACGTGACGTTCAGGGTGACTTCCCTGTCCACTGACTCGTTTTATGGTTGGATGCACGTGCTCTGTCAACACACATGGCAGTGGCAACAGCATCACAAGGTGTACACTGCCTGGCATTCAGCAGTGTGTTGCATACAAGTTGGGTATGCAGCCGCGCGACAGGGGCTCCCTGTGTTTGTGCATCTTCCCTGTCACAGAGCTGTGGTGCCCAAGCAACAAGGCACTGTACAGGTACAGCGACTGCCGTGTATTATGGGTCCCCTATAGGCTGGCTGTTGCAGCACGTCGCCGTTGCTGCTGTTGTTCAAGCACCAAGGGGTCAGGGTTGCTGCTGCTGTGAGTGTGCCTGCCTCTCACTTGCGGCCTTCAAGGCCGCAAGCTGACACAAGGCCTGTGTTATAACGGGCGCACGGTGAAAGCAGTATCACGATATAACTCCTTTGGGATTACGTAAGAGGACAGAGAGGTGTGTCGAGACAGTTAGCTCACCTTCGGCTATGCTTGCAGGGCTGACCCACAGCTCCAGCTGCTGCTGGTCGTTTGAGAAGCTGTACTGCACAAGAACAGGACCACCCTTGCCCTTGTGGACGTGTGCACTGCATCTATGTCTTTGATGCTGTCGCCAAATGCGCTCGAAATGCTCGAGCCGCGCAGCCCCAGCCACTGACTGATAGTCACCAGGAACAGGAAGGCTACTGCCTGCCAGGAGGAATGTTCACATGAAGGTGGGAAGTATGCAAAGGCGGAAGTTTGGTTTTGGGTGAAACTGCTTGTTACAAATCACTGCTGAGCCTGTTCGGCCAGATCTTTGAAGATCGTGTGACTGTCAAAGTGCGCCGAGCAAAAACAAAGCTTTGTTTTGCCGAGGTAAATTATTGCCATTGCCCCGTTCATTGTAAATAGTTGACTGTCCGCCATGATAAGCTGACACACCCATGTTCGTGATTACGTAACAGTACAGGCCGTCCAATACAAGCTTGGATACATGTGCTTTGCGTTTCCATACACCACATTTGATAAAGCAAGCTATGATCATGACAAATTTGCCGTAACTGTTGCCTTCAGCGGCGTAAACACCTCCCTAGCACCATGCAGCAGCATAGGAGAAGCATCAACATCACATGTTGCATCAGCAGAAGGACAGGGAGGCGGACTGGTGCTGCAGAAGGTGAATAAGAGATAGATAAAACTGCTTTGTTCGTGGCACCAAACCGGGTGTGGCTTGACTGCAAACCTGCAGTGTCCCCAAGTCAGCAGTACTGCTGACAGGCCTTGCTGTTGGGCCAGCTGTGCATGTGGCCCTGATACTACAGCTGTGACGTTGCTCGAAAGCATGAAATGTGAGCCCATCGAAACGTTGTGCAGCATCATCGCCATGCTAGTGCATGCCATGATGGCATGTGTCGCTGCAGCTGGGCACAGTTGGTTCCAGCGCGCTGCTGCTGTCAGGGACTCTCTGCTGCTGTGATGGAGCCGCCCCACTCACTGCAACACCGTTTCTTTGGTTCCTGCAGGCAGATGCCATACAGGGCTTTCTGGCAAAGCAGCGGGGACGTACCAAGCAGTCGAGCAGCAAGACCGCTTGGCTGGTGGCTTGGGAGCAGCTGGCAGCTGAAGGGTGGGTTGCACACACATTCAGGTCTCAACTCAAGTGCCAAGCGCACATGATGGGAATGATTTTCCACAGAACGGAGCAGCCATACAATACACGCCGCCCTTACCTCAGCCCTGCCTAGTGCTGTTCTGTCCCACTTGCTGCCCCTACACACGAATGAGCACAGCATCTGCTGAAACTGCAGGGAGCTAGCTGGCAAGCAGGTACATGCGGCCCTACAGTACGACCTGCAGTACACAACAGTAGCTGAGCTGCAGCAATTAGGCCCATTCAAATACGATGTGTATTTTCTGCGCAGGGAGCTAGCTAGCAAGCAGGCGCAGACGGCCCTGCAATCCAGCAGCAGCAGCAGCAGCTGTGCTGAGCTACACTGATTGTGACCATTCAACATGTCTGCAATTGCTTTGTGCAGGGAGCTAGCTGGCAAGCAAGTGCAGGCGGCCCTGCAGTTCAACAGCAGCAGCAGCTGTGCTGAGCTGCAGCAGGATCTGGCTGAGCTGTCAGCACTTCACCAGGAGCGGCGGCAGAGACGCTGCAGCAGCAGCTGCCACTGCTTGGCCAGGTGAGACTCAGTATGTAATCAAACGCAGCTGAGGTTGTTGTTTGGATTCAGGTCACAAACCTCCTCACGTGTGGGTTGTGGGGGCGAAGCTGTAGTAGGCGCAGCACATGGGGCAACCAGCATTATAATGTACAACCGAGTGGTACCTGTTGCATGTATCAGGAAACACCTCAACGTGCAGCACTGTTGCTTTTTCTTTCAAGTCTCCTTCTCGCAACCTCGCATTTTTCAACTGTGGCACTTCTAGGTTTAGGATCTCCCAGCCTTGCCAGGAGGGCCAGGCACATGTGCACCATGCTGGCAGCTCAAACCTGCTGTCAGCAAAGGCATATGTTCACTAAAACCAACACCTCCCCTTGCTCACAGACGCCGTCACGCCGCAGCGGCTGCAAGTGGCCTGTTTGGGTACCAAACCCACACATGCAACACCCGCATGCGCGCACACCGCTCCCGTGTACACTTGTGCACATGCTGCGTACCCTCTTCCACCTATTCACAGGTCCAGGACCTCACCAGCCTTGCAAGGCGCGCCAGGCACATGGGCACTTCGGACCTACTACCGGCGGAGGCAGCAGCCATAGCCTCCCTACAGCAGGAGCTGCATTGGCTGCTACAGGACACCACAGCGCTCAATGCAGAGCTGGCAGCAGCAGCGGCAGAGCTCATTGCGCAGCTGTCGGCGGCAGTGCCAGGTGCTGCTGGGCCCACTGCTGGGGTCTTGGATGGTGGCGCTGGCTAGGCGGGCTTCTAGGTGCACTGAAGGGCCATCCACAGCGGTAAAGACCGTTGCTGCGGCAGAAACAGTAGCATGGAAGCGGCAGTGCCAGGTGCTGCTGGGCCCACTGCTGGTGTTCTGGATGGGGTGGCACTGGCTAGGCGGACGTCTAGGTGTAGTGCTTCGAGTGAAGGCCACACACAGCATTGAATGCAGACGCCGTCGCTGCGGCGGGAACAACAGCAGCAGTGGCGGCAGCAACTGGCACCCACCAGCTGTGCTGCAATGGGCTTCTGGGTCCTGCAGCAGCAGCAGCAGCAGCAGCACAGCGGCAGCAGCAGGTGGTGGTGGGGGTGACACGCTGCAACTTTGCAGGCGTCTGAGCATCACGGTGATGCAGGCAGCACATCTACTGCAGCAGTGGATGAGGTGCAGCCTGACAGTTCGAGCCCTGCTGCAGCCGCTGGTGATTTAGCAGCAGAGGCATCAGGGGCAACGGCAGCAGCAGCCGCCGCCGCAGGGAAGGGAACATGCGCCGCAGCTGTTGAAACAGCGGCAACACGGACACCAGCACAGGCAGCAGCTGACGCATCGGGGGAGCCAGCAGCAGCATGTACAGACTCCCCTGGGAGCTAGATGAGCTACTGTTGCAGTACCCCTTGGCTACTGCAGACCTCCAGCAGCAGCTACAGCAGGAATCACACGCCTGCTAGAGCAGACGCAGCAGCAGCTACAGGCCCTATCAGCTCAGCAGCAGCTGCATGCAGCGCAGTGCGGGAGTTGGTCAGGCGATGAGCATGCACTGTTTGTGTGGCTCAGAAGCCAAGCACTCCAGGTCTCACCAGCATGCCAGTCACAGCAGCAGCAGCGGTGGGTGCTGGCAGTAGCCCCAGGGGCAGCACACAGGTGTTCAGGGCACAAGGCTGTAGATTTGCAAGCACAGGGGGTATCAGCACTGGTAGCAGTAGGGGTGCAGCAGCAGCAGCTAGGGGTGGCAAGGGGTGCAGCAAGGCTTCTGTGCTGGAGTATGTGGCGCTGAGGATGCCAGGGAAGAACAAACAGCAGCTGGAGGCGCACGAAGCTTGGTGAGTGGATGGCTGGCTGCAGTAGAGAGGAGCGGGCTCGCTCAGATTTTAACAGCAACAACACCCCACAGCAGCAGCAGCAGCAGCAGCAGCAGCAGCAGCAGCAGCAGCAGCAAAAGTGCCAGCGGGCAAGTACATGTACAGCTCAGTGCGGCCGAGTGTTGCCAGCCCAGCACTGAATTTCTTGACAACCATCGTGACCGTGTTTGTGGTTGTCTGACGCCACGCAACCCATTCTTGTCAATGTGTCATTTGCCGCTGTTGCTTGCGACAGGCACCAACCGCATTGCAGCTGCAGCGCCGAGCCGAGGGCCTTCAAGAGACCGCACAGCGGCAGAAAGCAGCATTCCTGCAAGCTGCTGCATCCAGCCTTGCCACCTCCAGCCGCTAAAACAGCAGCTAGTGCCGAAGCCGCGGCGACGCGGCTCAGCGCAGCAGTCATCGGCAGCTGCTGCACGACCAGCTGGAAGGAATCCAGCTGATAAAGCAAGAGCAGCAGGAGCGGGCTGCTGCTCGGCAGGCGGCAGAGGCAGCAGTCGCGGCAGCGAGGGCACAGCGGAGGATGCTGCTCGGCATGAGAAGTGTGTTGAGCAGCGAGCGCAAGTCATGACGTACAAACACAGGTAGGGCGTCTGTGTCAAGCCTTGCCACAGGACGGTCCTGCTCTTGTAGTCGATTGGCCTATTGGTCTATGCATGTGCTGACTGATGATGCCCCAGGACCCATAGTGCCAGCCCTCAGTAGAAGATAGTCGTTGTGGAAGGGACGATTTGCTCACCACACTACTTTGTGCCTGCTGCTTGCCTGCGACAGGCCGTCATTGAGCAGCAACAGGCCGAGGCGCAAGCTATTGAGCTCCAGGCAGCAGCCGCTCAAGCCGCAGCTGAAGCCATAGCAGCACACCGGGCCAGCAGTTGCCGCGCGTCAGGCGGACCCCTGCAGCGCAGGCAGCAGCACCAGGAGCAGCTGCGGCAGCGTACGGCTGCAGCAGAAGGCCGGCAGCAGCGCCTTGCTGCCATCGCTGCTGCGCTGGGTCCCGCTGTCGACAGAGACCCAGAGCGGCTGCTGCAGGCCACTGCTGCCAGTGCTGCAGCCGCCCCTGAAATTGGGCAGGCATCAAGCCTGTGCACGGGTTCACGTCGCAGCAGGTCACAAGCAGACCCCAGGTTTAGGCTGGTTGAGGCGATAGGGAGGCTGGGGCGCTGCGGGGTGGGGCAACTAGCGTGGGGTACTTGAAGCAGGCATTGGCTAGGCTGGGCTGACTGTGGATGGATTGTGGTATGCATGTTACAATGATGAGAGTAATGAGGTTGAGACAGTAAGATCACAAGAGAAGGTGATGGTCTGTGGCGACACCCCACGCAAGCCAGAAGCAACTGTGGCCAAACAGCAGAGCAACACGCACGCGCACGTTGCATGCCCCTCTGCAGATCCATCTGCAACCAACATTGTCCAACCACACAGCACATATCATACGCACCCACGCAGTAGACTGCTACTATTGATGCAGTTGGCACATGGGTGCAGTCAACGCCTAGTAGGACCAACCCAGTAACAGCACCCCCACAAACCTCAAGGACCGCTGACACTGCACGCACCACCACCATCACTACCATCCAGCACAGATAGCCTGCCAGTAGCAGACCTGTGCACGTAGCATTACAAACCTGATCACTGAGTCAACAGGAATGCTCACGTGTAGGACGCATGTGGTTGCGTAAGCTCCAGTTATTCATGTAGAAGGCTGCAGAATGCATGTACGGATCGCATGCGCTAGGCAGGCCTTACATGTCACATCAGATGCGACAGCGCTGAACACACAGCCTGAAATGCACACAAACAAACCCATCGCCCAGGCCCATCTCATCTGTCCCACTCAGCAAGCAAAATGCACTGTGCCTTGCAAAACCCAGACACCGTGGGACGAGTATGATAGGCGTATGAAGGAGCAGTCCCAAGACAACTGCTTTGGGGCTCAGCACGCTGGGTACTAAACCCCCAGCAAGCAACAGCCACGATCATGCTGCCCCAACATGCCTGCGTGCATCTGCAAACTTGGGATGATCAGATGTGACATGGGTCACGCACCTCCACAATCCCTGTATGGGCAGTTTTTTGCTGGCTCCCTCACAGTCAACACTCAAGACTCTCAGTAAGCACCACCACGCTACCACCCACATGCACCACTCTCCTTGGACCCGCAAAACGTCACCACCCACACGCATGGCCGCAACAAATGCAGCACAAGGCCATGGCCTTTACACACGAGTCACTGCTTCAAGCAAGTTGTCTCACGTGTCCATGGCATGTGCATGAACATGAGACGTGTGTGCATAGGCACTGGCAGTGAAGGGAATGCCAAAGCACGCCTCTTGTTGTCGCACGTACAGCTTGTGCGGTCATCTCCCCACCATGGTTCAATATGCCGCCCACTTCACACCAGCAAGGTGTGCATCGCTGCATCCCAAATGACAATGTCGCTGCATCCCATATGACGCTGGACACAAGGGCGTATACGCCCGTACATATGGGTGCAAAAAGGCGACAAACTTATGCACCTCCAGCCCGTGCGGCACTTGAAGACCACCACACACAATGGTACCATACCCCAGGTCTGACCAGCACAATTCCTTGGCTCACAAAAAGCAGACCGCATGCAGACAAGTAATACGTAACACACAGCCAGCAGGCCAGTATGCTGCTGAAGCATTACATGAGCTCAACGCCAAACATGCATGCGTGCCACCACCACCAAGCGGTACCAGGGGAAACCCACTGCTGCCAATATTCCCGCACAACTCCACACACCACCCGCGCTCTTGCACCCTGCAACAGCACTGTAACCACACCATGCAGGTTACCAGCCCTGACCTGCCCACCCAGCAGGACAATAGAGCTGATTGCCTCTCACTAGCCGCAGGGGAAGTCCGGGACATGCACCGGCTTCCTGACAACATTAGGAACAACACACACCCATGGCTAGGCAAGGAACATCTTGCGCTCATCTGGGCAGCAGCTGGTGTGCTCGCCGCCCTGCTGCAAGGCCAAGTCTCAAGCATGCGTTTTAGCCTTTTGCTTTGGCAAACGCATCCCAAGGGGGCCTTTCGACAACACCACAGTGTGCAATGACACCGAGTGGTGGCAGTGATATGTGTGACGTTGCCGCGCATGCAAAGCCAGGTGCGCAAATGCCACTGTCCTTCTTCATGCACCTCTGGTACAAGAAGCCACCAACCGACAAAACAGTGACTGCAAGCTGTGCATGGAAGGGGGTTGTTGAAGTACTTCAAGCCCCATGCATGGTACTGCTGGGTCAGCTACATTTGGGTTTTGAGACGCAGCAAGCTGGACAGGCGGCATACCCCAGCCGACAGATGGACACTGCTACGGTGCTCTGCCCACCATGACAGGCACCCAAAAAAAGGACGCACGAGCACTGTGAAATGACGCATGGAGCACTGTCAAAATGACGCTGTAAACGCTGCCAAAAGCCACGTGACGGAGGCACGCTCACAGAAAAAGAGGCGCGCCTCCTCAGTGAACAGGCACATGCCACAGAGGCAGAGGGGAGCACGGCTCTTTTCACAGGAACAGACCATGCCTGCAGGGCCAACACAGCTGCACACAAACCAGAGCAAAGGGACTCCGCAGGGTCGGACTG
This sequence comes from Desmodesmus armatus, assembly GCA_007449985.2. NCBI lineage: Eukaryota > Viridiplantae > Chlorophyta > Chlorophyceae > Sphaeropleales > Scenedesmaceae > Desmodesmus > Desmodesmus armatus. Next base: position 9,939 of record VIIQ02000347.1, read on the forward strand.
CTCTGCTAGACACTTCCACACCACAGCAAGCCGCCAACACACAGCCTGGTTGGCCGCCAACCACATCCAGCGGTTGCAGCACGACAATGTGGGGACAGGATGAGCCACCAGCAACATCACAAAACGGGCGTCGGGCGACAGCACGCCGGCTCAAGTGCAATGCTTACTCCTCGTCGTTTCAATCCATGTGGTCAGTGAACGGACGCGCCAGCCCCTTCCTTGCCGAAAGAACGCCACCAAAACAACGCCACCAAAAAGAACGCCCCAGAATCTTGCAATGCTTGTGGCACAGGTCTTGCCCTTGCCCGAATCCGAAAGGCCATACAGCACCGCTGTTATTGGCCGCATCAGCGCCACAAGCACGGCAGGCTTTGGAGCCCCCTCATTGCTGGTGACACAAGGCGTTGGACACACGTTTCGACACTCATTGATGCCACAAAGCACATGCAGGGCTGGCATGAAGGTTTCCGACCACAGTGCAGCGTAAACTGAATCACACGATGAGGATAACCACATGCACACATTCTGCACACCCCCAAGTCCAGCAGGCTGCATCCACCAGACTTGGTTGGCAAAACCGACCACCCGGTGATAAACACACTGAACGTGGCCAACCAGACTTGCTGGGATGGATGCCATGCGCATTGCAAGCAGTGCTGGTGCGGCGTCAGTCCATGCTTGACCGGTGAATAAGTCCGCAAAGCACACTGGCTTCGACAGGCGGGCATGACAGGCTAAGTCAAGACCACAGGGGCGTTGCATGGGAGGCGTCGGGGTTGACCAGGAGGCTGCCCCTTGCATACACGCACTGTGTGCCAAGGGTGAGTTGACCACACATGCACGACAGGAAACCACACATACACGGCAGGCCTGCTGAATAGGGGAGTTCGTGCCAAGTGACACGGGCCACGTCCCTACGCACATGCAAACCACAGGCAACCAACAAATCCTCAAGCCAAAAGTGGTACGTGGCTCTGGCATATGCAGTTGTTGTAAGAAAAAAAAAAAGAAAAAACGAAGCGCCCGACTGTGAGTTGCAGGGCCCAAGCAGCAGAGCACTCCCTCCCTTGATCCCTCTGCCGGTTCCAGTCACATATGCATGCACCAATTGCAAACTGTATCCTGCCATGGCCGCCAGCCATCTGTCAATGCCATAAGTTGGCCAAACCACACGTACAAAAGCACCCAGGAGCCAGGACGCACATGCGTGTCCAGTAGGCTCAGACAGATTGTGCCACAAGATACTCAGACAGATCGTGCCACAAGATACCTGCAGAGGAGTTGCGCGGGGGCCAACACGGGCACATAAGCAGCGCAACTGCAACAGTTTGAGGCCTGGTCGAGAGGCAGTGCCTGGCAATGGATACGGCATCCTCACCCCTGTACTCTCCTTCACAGACAAACACACAAACAGTGAGCACACTCTGCAACAACATACGCCCCTTTGACAAGGGGCGGCACCACGGCCACTCATCCAGCCCACGTGTGAGCACACACGCATGCATGGTCAATGAGGCAAAGCATGCTTGCCACAGACTGGCACCATGACCTGTCAGCGACACAGCCACCAGGGCAGCACTAATTGCCCTGCTGCATGTCAGTGACAGCTGATGCTCTGTAACAGAATTGGTAATACCCGTATACCCCATAAGCGAACGCCGTTGACAATTGCACATGTATACACGGCCAGGCGCCCCAATCCAACAACACACCCGAGATTGTGAACCAAAAAACACCTGCCCTCAGATAACTCGTGTCTGTGTATACAGACAACACTGCATTTGCGGGCACCAATGAGTCATCCCGCCACCCCGCCCTTGGAGCAAAACTGCGTGCGTGCTTGGCGCCGCTTGACACTCAGCACTCTCGACAGCACCTTGCAGCAGCAGCTGTCACTGCGTGTCCGAAGTGGCGCAGCAAGGCTAGGCAAGCGGCACTGCATTAGACAGTCCCGCCAGCAGCACCATACGGACGCCGATGGGTGTGCCATTTGGCTGCTGCTGCAGCCGCTGTTGCTGCTTCTGCTGTGCTCACTGCTGCTCCCGGTGCAGCAGCTTGACCACCACTGCTGTGATGTCGTCCACCACGCCATCCTCCTCCTCTAACCAGCGGCTGTAGGCCTCATCAACCAACTGCGGGCAGACACACAGAAAATTGCTTGTTGATGCATGATTTTGTGTGACTCTCCTCTTATTGCAGACTTGCCCAGCAAAAAACACTGGACTGCTGCACACTTGCACCGCAGATGCCACAGCATTGCCAACATGCAGTTGGTGTGCACAAAGGAACGACCAGCTGTCCTGACCTCAAAGACCCGACACATCCGCTGCCAGTCATGCATGGCTTTACAGAGCAGCACTGCTCAAGCCGCATGTGCACTCACCACCCTGCATGCCTCCTCTGGTGTCTCACAGTCCCCTATCAGGTCGATGGCCTCCTTGCTGGTGATGAACTCCCACACACCTGCAGGTCCATCCACAGGCCGTGCCAGCTGGTCAGATGTCAGCAAGGAGAAGCATTGCGAAGCATCCTGCTGTCTAGTCCCCTCCCATGCTGTTGCCCTCCTGGCCAGCTAACTTGACCCTCAACATTGCGCACCAAAGGGTTCCCTAATGGCCCAGGCACAGTGTGGAGTGGCAGTGCCTCACATCATACGCTTGCGCACTGCAACACCCCCCCCCCCACCCCTCTCCTCGCTGCTTGCTTCTGCAGCACTCACCATCAGATGCCAGTACCAGCACATGCCCACAACAAGATGTCAAGCATCACAGGGGATTGTCGAGCGAGCCTGCTAAAATAGCCAGTCCCCGTCCATGACTTGCTGACCACACCCTGACCAATGCACAGCAAACAGGTGTGCTGCGCGTCTAGGTGCTTGGGCCCCCTGTCGTTGGCTTTTGCAGCACTCACCGTCAGATGCCAGCACCAGCACCTTGTCAGCGGGCGTCAGCTCCAGCTGCTTGTGCTGCGGCTCAGAGCTCACCCCGACCCTGCACGCAGCCGCGCAGGACAGCACAGCACAGTACAGCAACAGTCGCCTATGTCCGCCACCAGCACCCACTAGCCCCATCCTAAGCACTACATGTACTAAACGCTATGAGCTGCAGGATGGGCAGCACATTGCGCTTAAATGAAAGTACCTAATTCCATACAGCAGTTCCTTTTGAACCTGGTTCATCGAATGGACAAGGACCGCATGCGGTGGCTGTGTGCTGTCAGGCTTGATAGGCCGGCTTCAGACTGCGGTGTGCACAGCCAGCAACCTGCATTCATTCGACACTCACGAGTGTGCCAGCCTGTCTCCCAGGGCCCTGCTCATAGCCAGTCCTGGCAGCCATGCGTACTCCAGCCACACACGGTAGGGGCCCATGGGCTGACCAGTCTCATCAACCAGCCTGAAGCACAGCACAGCAAAGCAGGACACCACATCAGCACGGCCATGCACTAAGTCGTACTGTCAACATCCCAGGGAACCTTTCTGCAGTGTGCTGGACCAATCTCCAATGCAGCTGGTCACCAATGCAGCTGAAAACCAACCCCCAACCTGGTCTGGCTGGTGCAGGACTGCGAGGTGTCACTCAAAGCCAGCAGCTGCAAGACATCGTGCACACAGAACCATGTTTGCGCAAGTAAGATGACCCACACAATCCCCGCTGTTGGAATCCCTTGTGCTGACCATGGTTGCTCTGACACTCAGCAACACGCCCGTATGAAACAACACGATACAGCCGACACGCACCTCTCCACCCGCCCGTGGCTGTCCAGGATACGCTGACGCTCCTCTGGCAGCGTTGGCTTGTGGTCTGCAGCAGATGACATGCACCAAGGATGAAATGCCACACAAACAACGCTCAGTGAACAACAAGGGCAACAACCCAACGCCGTCCATACATCAGCACCACCCCAACACTGGCCCAGAATCATACTTGAACGCGTTTGAGAGGCTGTCACCCACAACACGCTGCCATGAACATGGAACAACAGCTTCCAGAACCACAGCATCACCTGCGCTGAGGTCGATGGCCTCCCAGCTGCTGCGCCAGCCCTTCTTGCGCTGGCGCCCCAGCACCATGCGGCTGTCACCCACCCATGCAGTCGTCAGCGTGCGGCCCTGTAGATGCAGTGGAATAGAGCAGTACAGCGTGATGAAAGGGGTTTGTATAGGAAGTGGGCTCATGGTGCACCGCAGCATGAGCAGCGCAGCAGAGAGGGCACCGCACACAAAGGCGATGCTGGCAACATGAGTTGCATGCAGACTGATGTGCTTGCCCGGTTTGGCAGCACGAGGCGCAGGGCGCAACAGCTACCAGACGTACACAGGCTGCTCCAGCACTGTCCTGCTGTCCTGCGCTATAGTAGCAGCCTGTCGCAGAATTGCTGCTGCCCTGCCCTATATTGAAGGGCTGTGCCAGCATTGCTCATGCCCTACGCAGCAGCGCTAAATATACCAGTGCTGTGCTGTGCAGCATCGGTGGCCTTAAAGGCAGCAGCACAGCTTGCCCAGCATCATACCATGCCTAGGTTCGCACTGCGCGCAAACAGAGCAGCGACCACACCCAACTGGTATACCCGCCAGGCAGCCATGCGCACCTGCAGGTGTGCGACTGCGCAGGTGCACCCGCTGAACTCGCAATCAATGCTGCTGGCTGCCAGGTTGGTGTCGACCTCCAGGAAGGACTCCCGCAGTGCTTCCTGCACGCTGCTGCCGTCGCCGCTGCCGCCATTACCGTCGCCGCCCATGTGACTGACCAGAAGCATGGGCAGCTGCTTCTTCACAAAGCCAGACACAAAGTGGCCTGCGCAGGAGAGCAGTGTGTGTTTGGCACAAACTGTCATGGTAGCACTTCATGTTGGCCTAGAGCTATGTTTGACTACAACGCTGCATAAACACCAAAAACCCTTCAAAACATGTGCAGCCGCTCTCTATCTTGAACCACCAGTGCTGCTGACTGGCTGCACGCTGAAACAGCATACAAGACAGTGAGGAAGCCTGCACGCGTCACCGTGACACCCTATCCATCTGCCGGCGCGGGAACACCCACCATTTGGCCCATGGCCATCCATTGCTCCAAACAGAGCCTGGTCCTCCGTGATGTATTTTTCAAAGGCGAAGCAGTTGTCCTGGTTTGTCTTCTTGTAGCCGGGCTCACAGCCAGCCCTGCTCATGCATGCCACCTGCACACGCACAGTGGGCTGCCGAGACTGCGGCACCCAACATGCGCACGGCAGGACACAAGCAGCACAAAGAACACCAACACCTCGACGGTGAGAAACTAGAGAAATGCGCCACCCTGGGAGGGGACATGGGGGAGTTGTTTGCAGAACGGCAACCCACGTGTGGTAACAGTGGGACTGAGTGTACACTGCCGTAGTCACTGGCACAGTCCCGTGTGTGTGCTGAGGGTCAATTGATATGGCGTACAACACCAGCTCCCTAGGCAACACCCACACAGGCAGCACTGCGCATTGTGCTGGGCCAGCACTGCCGCTGCCAGCACAGCCCAGGCCTGCCTCTTCCACCACGTGTACTGCCGGCTAACAACCAACAAGTGTGCCAAATGTGTGGGTGCCTTTGCACGTCAGGATCTTCCCTACCGTGCCATCCAGCTGCTGCGCACCTGTGCTGCAGGTGGTGGTGAGCCGTCTGCTGAGGGTCCCGCCCATGCTGCCTTAGGGCCATCCACACTGTCAAGACCAGCAAGCTTCTCAGCTGCTGCAATTTGCTGCAAGCAGTACATGGCAGTGATTGCAGGACGGTGTGGATGGTACTGCGGTGCCCAGGACATGTCGAACATGGGTGCCTTACACCAGCGGCGTTGAAGGAGTTGCAGATGCAAGCTGTTGCCACGCTGCAGAGCCTTTGCTGCTACTGTCACATAAACCGAGCGCAGGTGATATCCCCCAAAAGCTGCAGCTGTTGCATGAGTGCTGTGCACAGGCTGCATGATTGGCTGATTGCATTCTGCATATGGGACAAGCGCCCGCTAGGCTTCTGATGGTTGTGGCACGACCATGCTGCACATGACTTGCGGTCCATATGCTCAGTATTTGCACATGCTGCCAATAAGCGAGTGTATGGCCTACTGTGGATACAGCCAGTGCAGACACTCCTTGCACCACCTGCACTCCTACAGACTGCAACCCACCTCAGCAGTGTATATGTGTGAGAGCCTCCTGCTGCGGGTGGGGTGGAGTCTGGGCGACGGCCCATCTGGCAGTGTGCCTTCTTGCTGCGTTTGGCTGCTGTCACGGCTCCTGCTGCCCTCCTTGCCGCTGCGGGAGCCGTCCTTGCCTTTGCTTGGCCCTGACCACGTGATGATTGCCTCTGCATGGGCTGGTGGCTCCTGCTGCTGCGGTGCATAGCCCTGCAAAACAAGATCAAGGTGGTTTGTGAGTACAGTGAGTATGGGCTGCTGTTGATCTGTGTCAGCACTTACTGGACAGGGCGATGTTGCTGCTGCTGAGCCCACATGGATCGGCTAAAGGCTTGGAGCAACGTATGTTATGCAGCTCAAGATCTTGCAAGGCCTGGGTGGTGTTGAGACTCACTGCTTTGGCCTCCACTGCCAAGGACAGGCGTCTAGCCCTGGTAGAAGAATCCTTCGTGGGTTGTCCTGCACAGGTGGCACACACAGTAGCGTCAGAGCCCAAGTGCTGCTGCAAGACGTGGGACTGACATATATAATGCAAAAAATGTCTTCATACCGCTTGGGGCTACCAGCTGGTCTCCAGGATCCTCTGCCGTGACTTCCTTGCTGCCAGAACAACCCATGGCAGGAGACCTGCTGCTGTAGCCTGCCTCTACCAGGCCAGGCACCGACAGCTATGTTCTTCCCTGTATTATAACGCTGCAGACTGTGTCCTTGTAACGCTCTGCTGTTGAGGTGAAGGTATGAAGCCACACTTTGCGCACTTGTTCTGCCTATGTCAAATCCCTGGTTGATCGTTTCAGAATGTGGATGCAGTACGTAGAAAAGATGATCGGAATGCTCGATGCAAGCCCTCTCCATGTTCTAGGCTCGCCAGCTGTCTAACATTTTTAAGACCTGCTGGAGGAGCAGCGACGACTTGAGGGATGGACCTCAGACGCTTAATTGCACATCTCAGCCTGACCATTTTCAAACCAAACAGTCGCAGCCATGCAGCAGCAGCTCATGAAGCATCAGAGGCCAGCCTCAAGCGCCTCGGCCCGGGCAGCACAGCGTGTAGGTCCCTTCATCACCACGCAACGCTCACGATTACCATAACAGCTTAATTTACGCAACCGGCCTTTCCCCAACAGGTTGGCCTCCAGCCCAGGAGGATCGTGGTCACTCATGCTGCAGCCCAGACTGTCAAGGCAGAGACAGCAGAGGAGTTCATTGAGGTGGGTTAGCCATATCATAACCCATGCGTGGCGACACACGGCAATTGGGCTCTGTTTGCTGCCCCAAATTACCCTCCCCCCGCCGTAGGGACAGCAACCACACACACCCACTGTCACTCGCTTCTGCAGGTTGACCTGCCAAAGCCTCTGGGACTGAAGTTTGCTCGTGGCAATGATGGAGGTGCATATGTCGTGCAAAACGACCCCAAGCTGGGCAACACAGACCCACGCATTCAGGTCAGTGGGCATATGCTGATGCCCCTGCCCAACAGGGGGAAGGGAGTTGCACCAGTGGCAACGACAAGGGAGTCTTGCTCCGCCACATTTGCAGTGCAGTACAGGGGAATTAGTTCGGCAGGCGAGGGGTCCAGCTGCAGCAGACCACAGCCTTGTGACTTGGGACGATCGGGCCACCTTGGCAACAGCATCAGTAGGCACTGTTCGCTTCCTCTTGTCAAGCTGCAATTGTGAGGTAGCTGATTTCATGCATACTGCAGCAGCAGCCACAACTAGCAGCAGCCACAAATGGCCCCATACAGCTCGAGCTGCAATGTCTTTACAGAGCAGGCGTGCTGTACAGGGACGTCAGTCACTGTAACATGCGCAACGTGCACCTGCTGTTTGTGACATGCTACGTATGCCGTGCTGTGCTGCGCTGCGCTGTGCTGTGCTGCCTGTACCACTGCCTACGCCTTCCCTCGCAGCCCGGAGATAAGATTGTGCAGATCTCAGCCTCTTTCGGTTCAGACGTGTGGGAGGCTCAGAACTATGGTCAGATCATGTACGCCATCAGGACGCGCAACGGAACAGTGTACCTTAAACTCAAGCGCAACTTTGGAGACATGTCAGCACTCAAGGTGCGCGCAAGCAGGACAGTCTGGTTGGCAAGGACGGTATGGTCCCAAATTGAATGGGGGTTTGTATCTTGGGGACGGGCAGGAGGGATGCCCATCCCTCCCTATGACAGGCGCATCAAGGTGCCCGCAAGTTTGGGGACATGTCAGCACTCAAGGTGCGTGCAAGCAGGACCCACAGGGTATAGTCTGGGTGGCAGGGGTGTTAGGTACCTCATCCGGTGGGGGTGTGAAGATTGAAGCCCTGCAGGAGGCGAGCACAGGAGGGCAGTACAGGAAGGCAGGACAAGGGACACCAAAAGTGTCACGGTAGCTAGGTGGTGGTGGTGTGCGCGCGCGTCTGCCAGGACAGCTGGTCTGTGGCAAGCCCACCGACAAGGGACTTGTGTGGTACCCCGTGGCTTCTGTCAGGAGGCCTCTGGGAGGGGTCTGCACTGTGTATCGATACACCCAGCAGCAACAGCAGCAGCAGCAGCAGCTACCCTCACCCAACATCTTGTGTGATCTGCAGCCCGTGGTCGTGTAAAACAGAACAGCTTGCTTCACCACCACCACCACCACCCCTTCCCTCCCGTTTTCAGCAGGAGTAGGGCATGGATGGGGGTGGCAGCAGGTCACTTCTGGTTTTTTTGCAGCCGGCCACTTATGTTGGCTGTTGTGCTTGGGAGCTCCAAACTGTGGGGTGCTTGTGTGTTTTGCGATGCTACACGATGCCTCAGACAGCGCGCCCCGTAATGTATACTGCACCTGAAGTTGACTGGTGCACTTGATGGTGTTCCCTTGCTACTCGGCACACTTCTGTTCTGACCCCGTCTGCTGGTGTACCCTCAGTACTGAACATGCTTTTGTCCTATCCCCCCCCCCCCCCCACCCCCAACCTCATTCAACCCCCTCAGGAGGAGGAGATAGATGAGGCTGAGAAGCAGGCCAGGCGGGAGCGGTCAGGCGGCAACTACGGCGCAGGAACTAAGGAGATGCAGGTGGGGCGGGTTTAGGGTGGGGGTTGGCGGCGCAGGCGCTAAAAAGATGCCAGTGGGACTTCTGTAGGATTCAGGGGTGGCGGCGCAGGAACGAAGGAGATGTAGGTGGGGCGGTCTAGGGTCAAGGATGTGGGATGGGTTGAGGATTCACGGTAGCAGGCACTGAAGAGAAGCTGGTGGGGCGGGAGCGGTCAGGCGGCAACTACGGCGCAGGAACCAAGGAGATGCAGGTGGGGCGGGCTTATGGTTGGAGTTTGCGGCACAGGCGCTAAGGAGGTGCAGCTGGGGCGGGTGTCAAGGGTGCACGGGTGGCGGCGCAGGCACGAAGGAGATGCAGGTGGGGCGGGTTTAAGAATTAGGATTTCCAGCAGCATGCGCAAAGGAGATGCTGGCGGGGCTTGGTAACTCGGACCACAGGCAGCGGGCAGTATGCTGCAGGTTTGCGTCACGCCATGTGCCGGCAGCGCTGCTGACACAACTGGCGAGGTGGTCAAACGCAGAAGCTTGGCAGCTGAGCACACACTGGCACAACTGGCGAGGTGGTCAATTTCACATTGATTAATATATTATAAAATAATATTATTATTTATTTGTATTCCCCAGAAGCTTAGCAGCTGAGCACACAACAGCATATCAGCTACTGTTGAGAAGGCAAAGTTGCAGCAGCTTACTGGCAGTTTCACAGCAGCCGTGATACAGCGTCTGAGCGGCCCCGGCTGGCACCCAACTCTGAAACTGCGCAGCCGTCCAACCTGTGTGCCTGTCCGCGTGTCTGTCTGTCCCTTTGCCCTGCTGTTTGCTGCTGCAGGCGCGCAACTACATTGGCCGCAAGGAGCAGGAACGCAAGCGCAGGGAGCTGTTTGATGATGCACTCGCAAAGTTCAACAAGAATGACATTGAGGTAAGGACACGGTGTGTGCCAGGGCGGGGGTGCAGCAAGGGCGTGGGCAGGGCGTGGGGGGGAGCCCCGGGCGACGTGTGGTTGGTGGTTTCACCAGCTTTTCGGCTCAACAAAGAAGGCATCGTGGTGGGCAGGGCAACTGCATTGGCCCACCGCAGGTGTGGGGAGGGGGATGTGAGTGACTCAGCAAGCGCAGGGAGCTGTTTGACGATGCACTCGCAAAGTTCAACAAGAACGACATGGAGGTGGACTTTCAGGACCGTGTGTGTAGGTGTGCTTTGGGGGGGGGGGGGGGGGGGCAGCAGTAGTGTGAAAAGAGCGAGTCGCGGGTGGGGAAAGCGGCGGGACCCCGGGGGAGGGGGGGGGGGGAGGCTGGAGCAGAGCAAGTGAGGGAGGGAGGGGTTGCAGCAGCTTGACTGGTGCCAGCTAGGAGCAGCAAGGGGCCGCACGCAGCAGAACGCCAGCTTGCGCCTCGTGTCTGTTGGTGTTGCGGTGTTGTTCGGGAACTTGCGCCCTGGCGCAAGCAAAAGAACCACCATGGATGCGACACTGCGATCACTGTTGCCGCAACAAGGCTTGTGTGTTTGCCTACCGCAGGGCGCTCTGGTTGACTTTGAGAATGTGGTGGCTATGGAGCCCCGTAACTACGTGGGCGACAACCTTAGCCAAAATAATAATATGACGACTATACTCACTTGTGATTGAGTAATTTATGTGTGTGGGTGCTGCAGGGTGCCCTTGTTGACTTCGAGAACGTGGTGGCTATGGAGCCCCGCAACTATGTGGGCGACAACCTCAGCCGAGTGACACCCATCCTGCCCGTCACGCACTACAACATCGCATGCTGCTACTCCATGCTCAAGCAGGTGCGGTTATGTATCAGCAGCAGCGTCAACTTGGTTGCTTATCAGCTGCTGCGCAGATGTGCCGCTGTGTGGCACCGGGGCGGGCTGTTGTTCTGTGGGCGTGCTGTCTTCCGGTCCCCACTGGCAGTGCTGCATTGCTGAGTAGCAGCTACGGCCTCTCATTACAAGGCTGTCCCCCGTTGGCTGTCGCCAGCTTCCATCAAACTTCGGCATCAAGTGATGAACCAGACAGCCAGCAGCAAGGTGTTGCTGATAGTTGCAAAGGCAATTCAATCGCCCAGTGCTTGCAAAGGCAATTAAATCGCCCTTTCGCCCAGTACAGTTGAAGGCCGAATTCCGCCGCTTCAGCACATGCACTAGCTGCATTCAAGCACATCATTGCTGCTGCCACGACATGACCAATCCCTTCCTCCTGCTGCTGTACTGTGCCTATTGCTGCGTGCTGCTGCAGGTCGACGAGGGCCTCAAGTCCCTCGATATGGCGATGAACTGCGGTTTCGAGGACTACTCGAAGGTTCGCAGCGACAAGAACCTGAACGAGCTGCGCACCAGCCCCAAGTTCGAGAAGCTTATCAACAGCTACGACGAGCCAGTCATCAACTGGGACGCGATCAACAACACGTTTGGCGCCTTCGGCAAGCTTTTCAAGAAGGACAAGTAATCGGCCTCGCGAGTTGTGTGTGTATGCGGAAGTTGCAAGTATTGTGCCATCCGTGGTGCTGCAGCTGCTGTCTGTTTTATGAGTTTGCAGTGAATGCACACGGTCACCAGGTGCTGCAGCTGCAGGGTCGGGTGTGACAGCTGCTAATGTTTTGGGTGCAGCGTGGTGTGGACAGCTGACAGCTGTTGAGGCTGTTTTGGTGGAGCTGTTCTGTGTGGTTCTTGCGCTTGGTTTCAGCAGGGCTTGGCTTGGAACTGTTCCACGGAGTCAGCAAGCTGCGTGGCTCGTCTGCGCTAGTACGGCAACCAAGCTTCAAGCTTGTAAGTCACGGTCAGCAGCTTTTGTTGTCCTTCGAGGAGTGCTCACCTTGTCTCCTGGCATCTGTTTGAGCAACTGCCAGCTTAAGAGTTTGCTATTGTTGCTGCTGTTGTTGGGATGACGCGCGTGTTGTGAGTGAGCGAGTGAGTGATGTGTGCTGCCAGCATTCAGAGTCAAGGGCAACGGCACTGCGGCACAGTCGGGTACGTCTGTACCAGTGCTGGGTTTTGTGCTGCTGCTCTGCGGGGTGCGCAGTTTTTGAGTGAGAGTGGGAGTGGAGTGTCAAGACGCAGGATGTAAGGGTGTCCAAGTTCAACGTTCTGCCGTTCAGGCACATGCCCCTGACTCAAATCCAGGACTAGTGTGGGATAGATAGGGTAGACATACTTTGCTTATCATAAGTCATGTCTGGAGTCTGCTGTCAGCTGCTCTCCTGAGTTGTGAGTCAAGGCAGGCTGCAACACACTGTACAGTGGCAGGCATCCAAGATGTACGGTACCTTGATGCAGCAGTAGCGTCTCCCAAAAGCATGAGTTGTAGTAAGATCGCAGAGACTGAAGCTGCCCGGCAGACAGTGTCTGTCACCGAAAAGAAGTGTTGAGTGATGCATAAACATGTGCAGCTGAAGCTAGACGAGCTTCGGGGCCCCCCAACCCTTGGCTCACTGTGACATGAAGCATGAGTGCTCGAGTTGACCATTCAGACTTTACATGAGCCATGAAGCTTACTTCAGAAGTCTGTGAATTGACTGGCATCGGACAGTGTGCCACACAGTGGTGCCACAACTGAGGTAGGCTATGTACAAGTATACTACGTAGCCTCAGTGCTCGAAGCCGCCAGGCGCAACTCTGTCCGACAGATGAGTCATCTCATCAGCTGAGCTACAAGTGTAACTTTGATTTAAATTTTGAATCTGCCGCATTATGCAGCCTGGCCGCCCACTTGAAGCACTGCCATGCGGTACAGCGGTGCATCTTGTTGTCGCCTGCTTTCTGCTACTGGTGACATGCTGGGCATGTTGATCGCAAACAGAAACTACTACCTGATGGTTACATGCAACCATCAGTCAACAGCTAGAGCCTCAGCACACCTCTCAAACCCTGTGTGGCTGCATTGCACTGCACTGCACTTGCTGTGTCCGGGACACAACTGCAACAACAGCTGTGGCATATATCGCTGCAACAACACTGCTCATGAGCTGTGGCACCCCCTCCACATGCCAAGGCCACACCGTTAGCGTGGCGGCCACGCTGTGGCAGCCTGCTGGGCAGCCAGACTTCATGTATTTGTGCTTTGAAGTAGCTGGAGGTGGTGCAGACCGGCTGCAGGCTGCAGGCTGCCAGCACCCTTCTTGATAAGGCATCCGCTGAAGGCTGCTTAGCTTCCACCAGACTACCGGGTCGCAGGTTGCTGGTATGTTTCCAATGCTGGGTAGGGGCAGCGCGTAGAGGACCTGCACAGCAACAGAGGAAGCAGCGGCAGCAACAACAAAACGCCCCCCCCCCCCCCCAGAGCAAGCCGCCACCTCTCCGGCAAGAACCGTTCTTGGTCAACCCAGTAATCGACTGCCCCCCTCCTGCCGCCTTTTCCTGCCGCCACCCCTCCAGCAAGAACATTTTTTTGCGCAGCAAAGGCGCCAACACCGATTGACCCACCCCCCTGCCTCCCCCTCTACTGCCCTTGCCATTGCTGCCACCCCTCCAGCAAGAATGGTTCGAACCACACCATGGTCTGCAGGAATTCTTACAGACCACAGGCACCAACACTTGTTGACCCACCCCACCGTGGGAGGGAGCCCCTCTGCCACCCAATGTTGCCGCCCTTTGCTGCCCCCCCCCCCCCCCCCCCGGCAAGGACATTCTTGCACCACGGAGGCGCCACAACTTGTGGCTGAGCGACCCCCCCCCTTCCCCCCCTACCTCCACTCCACCGCCCTTGCCAATGCTGCCAACTGTCCGGCAAGAAAGGTTCCTGCCAGAGGGGTGGCAGCATCAACAGAAGATGCAACACTGATTGACCCACCCCCTTCCCCCACCCGCCTTGCCAATGCTGCCCGTCCTTGCCGATGCTGCCATCCCTCTTACAAGAACAGTTTTTGGTCCTGCCAGAGGGGTGGCGGCATCAACAGAAGATGCAACACTGATTGACCCACCCCTCTCCCTTCCCTCTACTGCCCTTGCCATTGCTGCCACCCCTCCAGCAAGAATAGTTCCTGCAGACTAGAGGCACCAACACTTGTTGACCCACCCCTCTCCCCCTCCCGCCTTGCCAATGCTGCCATCCCTCTGGCAAGAGCAGTTCTTGCGCAACAGAGGTGCCAACACTGACCGTCATTGACTCCCTCTGCTGCCCTTGACAATGCTGCCACCCAGCCAGCAAGAACAGTTCTTGCACAACAAAGTGATTGACCCACCCTCCTCCCTCCCGTCTGATGTTCTTTTCAACACTGCCACCCCTCCGGCAAGCATAGTTCTTGCAAATAGAAGAGTCAATTGGGCTGTCCGACAGCCCACAAGTCGTCGCTTGTAAAGATCACTTCAAGGTTATGCCAGCCTGGCAAGACCAGGCCCAACTGAGTCAAGACCTGCAAAGCAACAACAGAAGCAACAGCAGAAAACACAAGAGAGCCCTCAGCCTGTGTGCTGAAGGCGCCAGACAACACATCAACTGATGCACCACACACACCCACACACACATCGCCAACCAAGCCTGGGCTGAGTGCTTGCTCTTGATCTGGCATGGCCACCAACGAGGACACCACACACGTACACACACACTCACACACACAACGACACATCGCCAACCAAGCCTGGGCTGAGTGCTTGCTCCTGGTCTGGCATGGCCACCAACAAGGACACCACACACGTACACACACACTCACACACACAACGACACATCGCCAACCAAGCCTGGGCTGAGTGCTTGCTCCTGATCTGGCATGTGCACCAACGAGGACACCACACACCACCACTATCATGCTCACCTACAGATGCTCATGTAGCTCCTTTCAAAGGAGCATTGGCAATGCAGGAAGGCGGTTGCCAGCGGTGTTGTTGTCCTTAGATTTGGCCGGACCAGGCAACACTGGAAACCTGCACGGCAGCAGCAACAGAGGCAAGAGCAAGAAACACAAGAGAGCCCTCAGCGTGTGTGCTAAGGGCGCCAAGAAACACTGCAATTCATGCACTACACACACGCAACGACACATCACCGACCAAGCCTGGGCTGAGGGCTTGCTCTTGATCTGGCATGTGCACCAACGAGGACACCACACTCGTACACACACACTCACACACTCACACACCCAACGACACATCACCGACCAAGCCTGGGCTGAGGGCTTGCTCTTGATCTGGCATGTGCACCAACGAGGACACCACACACGTACACACGTACACACACTCACACACCCAACGACACATCACCGACCAAGCCTGGGCTGAGGGCTTGCTCTTGATCCGGCATGTGCACCAACGAGGACACCACACACGTACACACACACTCACACACCCAACGACACATCACCGACCAAGCCTGGGCTGAGGGCTTGCTCTTGATCTGGCATGTGCACCAACGAGGACACCACACACGTACACACACACGCACACACCCAACGACACATCACCGACCAAGCCTGGGCTGAGGGCTTGCTCTTGATCTGGCATGTGCACCAACGAGGACACAACACACGTACACACACACGCACACACCCAACGACACATCACCGACCAAGCCTGGGCTGAGGGCTTGCTCTTGATCTGGCATGTGCACCAACGAGGACACAACACACAGCACACACCACAAGGACACGCCACTAATATCACGCTCACCTTGATATTATCGGCAAGGGATTGGATAGGGCTGAAGATGTTTGTCAAAAGGTGGTGTCAAGGCAGCCAACGTAGAAGTAGGGCATGAGTCCCCAGCTCTTGGACTGCTGTACCTGCACCAGCAGCAGCAATGCAGATGTGTCAGAGCGCAAGTCAGAAAGCATGTGCCCTGCATGTGAACTAGTTGAAAACAACCTGGCTGTTGCTGCATATGCTGCCTTGCCTCTGGCCCAGCAAGACAGCCGAGCTGCTTACATCGATACTGTTCGAAGTGATGCTGTCCAAGCCTCTCAACTGCCTATGATATGCTGTACTGCACCATGGTGGCACTAGCAGCAACAGTGCACCCCCTGTGCCCACTGCTGTTCAGACACCAACACCCAATTGAAGCAGGTGTGTGCCCTTACTCACTTGTACGGAGCTTATAGGTAGTTTTATTTGTTCGCCAAGCTTTCGGAGGGCTGCATGCTGAGGGCTGCTGCTGCTGTTGCCCTGGCATTGTACTGTGGTGGAGCTGGACAGTTTCACCACTCAGGGTGCCCATGTGCAGCAGCCTGCAGCCAGCGCAGCAGAACAGACGAAAGAGTCAGCTTCTGTTATCGTCTGCGCTTTGGTGCCAACCGTAGACTAAAACTGTCTTGGAGAAGCTGCTCTGCAGCAGCTGAGATACAGCTTGTCCCTGTGCTGCGCCATCTTTGCAGAAACCACATGCTGAGCTGCTTGATAACCCTGAACAGATGCAATGGATTCTTGTGAAGAGCTTACTGAAGGGAGTCAGGCCTTCCTTCGTTCTCAGGATGTCAGCGCGCCATGGCGGGGAATGGTTGTCTGCTTGTTGGTTTCATTTGTTGCGAGATAGGCTTCTGAGGATGGAGCAATACATGGGGCTGAGTTCGCACTACACAAGAGAAGGAAGGTGGGAAATAGTGGTCGTCACAGTTGGTCACACTAACACTCAGCGGAGTCTTAGGCACGCTTTGAACTCGTTTCTTCATCGCATCAGGCTCGCCACTTAAATCTTGCTTCCCCATTGAACGCTTACATCAGTGCTGCAGGCACCAGGCTGGTGCACCTGGCAGGGGCTTGTTGCTGCAACCCTCCAAGATTCTGGTACTCTGCGGCGAGTGGTGTGACGTGTGTGCAATGGTTTAGTGCTGGTGGTATTTCGCATACGCAAAATGCAATGGAAGCACACAATGTATGGGTGTGTGTTGACGCATGTGTTGCAGGCCCCTTTCCAGCACCCCCCCCCTCCCCACCCACCCTCATGCCCAACCACTGTGCGTCTGCACACTCTGCAACTTGCAATTTGAGTTACACACAAGACGCATGCCTACGAGTTACACACAGAGCTCTTTGCACATCACACACAAGGGCATAGTACAACAGCAGGGCCGCCCTCCGGAAGGATACATTACACACACAAGCCGAGAATAACATGGCCACAGAACAGCAACAGCACAGATGCACATCACCTTGGCACTGGCTGCTTGGGACAAGATATGTAGAATGGCCGGTGCCACAACAGTGCAAGAGCACAACAGCACGCTAGGCCTGCCTCGCTGCTTCTGGCTTGGACAAGACGTCTGCAATGAAGGTAGTTTTCATACCCCCTGAGCAACTTCACCACATCAAGCTGTCCACGCAAGCAGCAGTGGGGTGCTGCTGCCAGCAGTTGCTGCCCATGCGGACACAGCGACCACTAGGTGCCTTGTAGGACACCTTACCAACTGCCACGCTACCAGCAGACCTCCTGCTGCTGCTACTGCTCAACAGAGGCCCCTGTGACGCACCCCGCATCAGCTGCTGCTGCAGTGCCCGCAAGCACTGCTGCTGCTGTGCACCAGGCGGCGCAACCAATGCTCCGGCCACACTGTTCAGTGCTTTGAGCACAGTGTCTTGGTGCTCTCACTTCTTCCCGTACGCCTCTGCTGACAGCAGGCTGTCCAGCTCACAATGCTGCTGCTGCTGCTGCTGCTCCGGCCACACTGCTGTAGCACAGTGTCTTAGTGCTCGCACTTCTTCTCGTATGCCTCTGCTGACAGCAGGCTGTCCAGTTCCCCCTTGTCTGCCAGCTTCACCTTGATCATCCAGCCATCACCATAGCAGTCACCGTTCACCTGCACGAAATAACACAGCATGGCACAGCACAGCTTAAGATGATGTTGGTAGATGCTGTTGGTAATGGGTCGGGACTAAGTTGATCATTCAGCCGTCACCGTAGCAGTCCCCGTTCACATGCACAGCACGACACAGCACAGCGCAGGACAGGGTACAAGAAGGTCAGTACTAGAGACAATATGGTCATTGCTAGGTGGATCATCCAGCCATCACCATAGCAATCACCGTTCACCTGCACAGCATGACACAGCACAGCGCAGCATAGCACGGCACAGCACACAAACAAGTTGGTGTTAGTTCAGTGCTGCGTTTGCCAACACAACTCTCATATATTGAAATGCAGCTGCAACACTGCCGAGACTACAACTTGCACACTCCCATCAGCAGCGAGATGGCTTGCACAACTATGGGGCCAAAACTCAACATGAATTATAACATCAGGCCCTGTTCGCCCCATCCCCTTGGTTTTTTATGCCCCTTGCTCTCCTGTGGGTGAAATGCACTACGCGGAAGGAGAAAAGACAGCTACGCAGCTGCTGTGGTCTGGGAGCTGGCACTGCTGCTGTGCCTGCATGGCCCCAGCAGCCCAGCTGACACCTTCCCCCCTAAATGGGGTGCTACCTGTGCGCCTGCAGTGCTGCTGCTATGCATATGCCTCAACTGCCCAGCACTGGAGAACCACCGCCCCCCTCCCCCCTCCCCGCGCGCGCGCACCCGCAAGTAACAACAAAAATATGCTACCACACTTGTTGCGCTGACCTTTGCTGGCACGTCCACCAGAGCGCTGATGCACCACTCCCTGCTATATCCTATACATATCCTGTGGTGCGGTCAAATTGCTTGCAAGCGCCAGGGCTAAGGCTGAGACTGCCCCCCCCCCTCCCCCCCCAGGGTGCAAGCGTGCGGCGCAGGTGCAGCAATTTCCCCTCCTGCCCCCAGCGGCTCCTGCTGCATGCACCTCAAGGAATGACAGAGCACACACGCCCAAACTGACTATACAAGTGCTGACCTTTGCTGGCTCGTCCACCAGGGCGCTGTTCCACCAATCCCTGCCAACACATCCTGCAGTGCACTTCCATTGCTTGCACCATGTGATTAGCTGGTGACCCCCCCCCCCCCCCCCCCCTGGCCCCCACGCTGTTACCATGAACAGTGCCCCCTTCCACCCAAAGCCCACCCCACCACACGCCCCTGTCCCCCACCCCATGCAC
Organism: Desmodesmus armatus; assembly: GCA_007449985.2. Lineage (NCBI taxonomy): Eukaryota > Viridiplantae > Chlorophyta > Chlorophyceae > Sphaeropleales > Scenedesmaceae > Desmodesmus > Desmodesmus armatus. Next base: position 29,047 of record VIIQ02000347.1, read on the forward strand.
AGGGCTACAAGGCTTGCTGTGCTGACCTTTGCTGGCTCGTCCACCAGTGCGCTGTTGATCTCCACCACCTTGCCACTGACTGGGGAGTACACGTCACTGGCAGCCTGGGCAGCAGCAGCAGCAGCAGGAAGAGAGTGTCACACAAACCCAGCTCTAGACAGGTGACATAGGAGGTGTTGATGATACAGGCCACTGCAGGATGACTAATGCCCAAGCACTTGCCAGGTGCTGGTGTAACTGCTGATGAACGTATGAAACGTGCAGGCTGGGGTTACATCACATGTCAGCACCTCACACACTTATTGATGTGGCTGAAGTGGGCAGCACCCAATGCTGCTGGCAGTTGCTGGGTTAGGTGCCCAGCAGGAGCTTTGGCAACCTCATTGGCTGAGCTGACACTCAAACCTCAGACTTGTGCTTTTGCGAACGATAAATTGTGTGCGCTAGTAGCTAATAGTTGATCAGCTACTCCGTGCTGGCGTTGTAGCAGCAGTGATCTGGTGGCACTGCTGGCCCACTGCAGCAGAGGCCCTGCAGTTGATCTGCAAGTCAATTTCAGCTCGTAACAACACAGAAACCATCCCACATACCTTGACAGACTCGACAACGCCGAAGGTCTCGCCCTTGGTGACAGTGGAACCTACTTCTGGGAGCTCAACATACACAACGTCTCCTAGCTCGCCCTGCAGAAGCAAATTGTGGGTGTCAGCAAGATCACTGGGTCGCGGAGAAATATACTCATGATCTAGTCGCACCTGGGCGTGGTCTGAGATGCCCACGGTAGCAGTCTCGCCCTGTGGCTTTGCCCATTCGTGGCTGCTGGCATACTTCAGATCGGGCAGCACTGCATGCCAAACAGGATCACGGTTAATACCCTATCCCTTATTGATCATTTCGACGCTACTTGAAGCTGCCTGAAGCGTACCAGTGGCGAATGCCCGGGCAAAAGCAACCTGCACCTGGGTCGACAGACCCAACTGGCTAGCGAGATGACGGAGTGCCATGTTGAGTTGCTTTTTGTTTGTCGTGTGGTGCTGCGTTGTGATGCTGGCGCGTCTGGTGTGATGGCAGAACAGTTTGGATCCACACTGCTATCCCCAGAAATGTTGGACCCTAAATTCGAATGAACCCAGCCTGCTGAGGTTTCTTTCAGCAACCGTAGCATACACAAAGGCATGTGCCGTCACACAAGCAACAGCTTGCACAGCTGTGCAATGCAACCCAGCCAGCCTGGCAGGGGGGCAAGCAGCGGGCCAACACACCAACACACACCATGTCCGTTGGAAAAATCCTCACTGTGTAGGCCTTGCCTTACTGTGAAGGCCTTGCCACAACAAACGTCCTTCAACACGCTGCTGCTGTTTGTGCCGTTGGTACCAACTGTGCATAGCCAGCCAGCCAGAAGACGCAAAGCCTTCAGATCGCATCTGACAGCAACACCAATACAGCAACTGTGTGTGCGCTTGGGTGGGTGGGTAGGTGGGTTTTTCTTGGGGGGACCCCAGCACAGCGCGCGATGCTGCAGGCTCTGTATGTGCACACACATGCTGCTGCAGTGCAGCTGCACGGTCCTGCTGCAGGTTGTCCTTGAGGCAGCCATCCGTCACTCCCAGGCTCCCTGCATGCATTGAAAGGGTGCACGGGACGGAGTGCAATCAATTTGAGACAGCCGTCTGGAATCAGAACGAAACCAACCAGCTGTTTGGTATGTGACATGCTGCTTGAGACTCCCATTGGTGGGTAGAGGTCAAAGGTGCAGATACTGCAGCATTGGCATGAGTGTGGCGATGAGTGCCGCAACCGTCAGCGTCGGCAAGTTGGTCCCTTGTTTAGGGGTAGACCCTAGTCATTGATGATGTAGTGCGCATCTTACAGAGACAGCTAGATGCGCACGACAGCCTGCATGCACTGAGCTGTCCATTCGACAGCCTCCTTGCCTTCCTACCTCTCGGGTGCTGGCAGCGAGTAAGCATGCAGGGGAATGTCACCTCTCTCTATTCCCCCCTTCCCCCTGCCCCTCCCTCATCCTCTCTGCCTGCTTCAAGCAGGGATAAGGAGTCCCTCTCCCTGTGCGTTGCCTCCCTATCTCTTCCTTTCCCCCTCCCTTTTCCCTACCTTGCCCTTGGCGCCCTTGCGTATGACATCCTTATCCACAGACTCAAGCATGCCCTGCACCAACACAGGATATTGCAGTGAGGCAGGCGTGACAGCAGGGCAATATTGGCCAGTGAGTGAGTGAGTGACTTGCTATGCTGTGTACTGTTTGGTGTGACGAGAAAGCTGGCAGCCAGCTGAAACCCATTGTGGTGACGAGCAATGTTGCTTTCCTCTCCCAGCATTGCTGAGAACCCCCCCCCCCCCCCCCACACACACACACACAGCACCACCACCACCGTGGTGTGGTCGCATCAAAGCCCCCCCCCCCCCCCCCCCCCCCGATCCCCCCCCCTTCCCCTACACACATGCCCCCCCCCCCCCCCTTTCCCTGCTGCCCCCCCCCCCCCCACCTCGTTGAGCACTTCATCGATGACGCATGCTATCCGGGAGTACTTCTCAAAAAACACAGCTTCCGAGGGTGGCTTGCCCACCACATCTGCTATCGCGATCATGATCACACGCAGCACCCCAGATACTGCAGCATCAAGGACAGGAGGGGGAGGGGCGGGGGGGGGGGGGGGGGGGGCAGCCGCTTGTGAGTGGGTGGGTGGGTGGGTGGGTGGTGGCTAATTCACATTGTCAGTGCACTCTGTGTGAAGGCGGTGAAGGGGAAATAAGTTGGGTATTGCATTAGGCGGTGGGCACCGTCCCAGGGTGGCTTGCCCACCACATCTGCTATCGCGATCATGATCACACGCAGCACCCCAGATACTGCAGCATCAAGGACAGGACAGGACAGGAGGGGCGGGGGGGGGGGGGGGGGGGGGGGGGGGGGGGGTGGGCGGGTGGGTGATGGGGAGCTTAGTTGCCAGTGCACTGTTGTGTAAAGGTGGGGAGGGGGTTGGGCCATGAGGAGAGCATGAGGGGTCTACTAGGCTTACCACTGCTGTGATGTGATTGTCCTCAGCAGCGACAGCTATCTCCGCATGACAGCACTAGACCCAACAGCTGCAGCGCAACTGTAGTTGGGTCCGTTGCTGCAGGTGCTGCCGCCGCTGCTGCAGGAGGAACGGCAGCTGCATGACCCCTGCTGAGCCACGCGCTGCACTGCTAGCTTTCCAACCTAATTTCACCCCCCTCCCCCAGCTCCGTTACTTTCCTAAGCCGCCAGCTGTACTGTATTGATTCACTTAAGTCAAGGCGCTGCAGCTTGGTCTTGCGTGCCAAGGCACCTGACTGAAGCACGTTGCCGATGCGACAGCAGCCCTGTGTCCCTGATGAGCTGCTGCCAGCTGTGCTGCCCTACAGGGGTCAATCTTGTTGGCATGAAAAGGCGCCGTTTAGCCGCTGCTTGGCGTCAGCAGCACAGCTGCAGCTTGCACTGCAGCTTGCACTGCAGCTTGCACTGCTGCAGGGTGTGCCTATCAAGCCACCTGGCTGCAGCTGCTGATTGTGATTCTCGCTAAGCTCCTGCCACTCAGGCTGCCCCACCCCTGCCAGCTGCAGGTGGTGCAGCTGTGTCAGCTGGAGAGTGGATAACTCACATGCCATTTCATCATACTCCCCAGAGCCCAGGGCATAGAACACCAGGTCTGTAGTGGGTATCAACACAAAGGCACCACCCCTGCGGTGACATAGGCCGTAGCAACAGCAGCAGCAATCGTAGATGCAAAAGCAACAGGAGCACTTGCATGAGTTGGTAGTGTGGTCGTGGGGGCAACGGGAGGCTTCTGCTGGTGGTGGTGGTCAGGGTGGTGGTGGGTACAGATGGCCTGGCAGGTGCTGCTGCTGTTACAGACTGGGTGTTTGTGAGTGATTGCAATCAGCCATACTGCTGATGCGGAGGCGTCTCGTTCGAGTGAGCTGTGCGTTGCGCATGCCTGCGGCTGTAGCATCCAGATGTTGGCCCACATTCAGGTGTACAACCGCTGCGTCAACGGAACTGCAGGGTTTACAGAAAGGGTGCAGTCTGCTGAACCACCCCCCTGCCCCCAACCTACACACAGACAGCTGCAGGGACAGGGAGCTGCACCAGGCTCCCACACACTGACATGGGCTGCTTTGCGGACATGCTACAGTGTAGCACAGGCAGCTGCAGCTTGAAATCACCTCCATCATAGCTCACTCGTAGCTCAGAAACACTACATAACACACTGCAGGCAGCTTGCTGCCGTAGCTGTCTCTGCTGTAGCGATCTGCAGTTGACAGCGCACCTGAAAGTCCCTACAAAGTCCTGATTGTCACTGGCCAGGTTGACATTGTCCGTTGCCTGCTGGAATGCTGCCCGGATCTCCGCTTTATCTAGCTCGGTGAATCGGTCATAGAACCTTTCATACACCACTTCTCCCGCCTTTGTGGCGATGACGATGCAGTGCACCCGGCCAAAATCTGTCATGCTGCTGCTGCCGCTCCAGCAGCTGCTGCCTGCAGTAGGTGGACCTTCTGAGGCCCACCCAAAGGGGTCGATGGGGTTCTAGAGCGATCTATTTCCCCTCTGCTTCATGATGCTGGTGCCACAGTCTCAGGTGATCACACTCTCACGGAGTGCTGCTTGTCTGGTTCCCTGGTTGAGGTGTGCCTACAGATATGGTCAGGATATCAAAACTGCAGCTTGAAATACAGCATCGAAGTGTACACGGAATCTCTTCGGGAAACCAAGTCCCTGCCACAGATCAGGCTATAGGATGGGGGTCCATAAGGCCACAGGTCTTATCAAATAAGTATGGTATCAGGCTGACATATGTGAGCATTCTCTACTTCCTCTTGATCGCTGCACTGTAAAAAGTTCAGCCAGGGAAATGCAACTGCTTCTATGACACACAACCTGGCTCTGTGTTGTCTGACCTTTGTGATCTGCTCAATGCCGCCTTTGAATGCGGGGTCCCAGGGGGCTGGTGTGAGACCTTCCTGTCAGCAGTGTTCAAAAGGGGGGACCCGGCAATCTTAGACAACTACCGAGGCATTGCGGTAGGTGCTCTCATGGGCAAGGTGTTGAGCTTGGTGATGCATGCTCGCCTGACGAGCTGGAGTGAATCCCGTGGGGTTCGTGCAGTTGGACAAGCCGGTTTTACGGATGGTTTCCGGACCAGTGACCATGTCTTTGTGCTGAAGCATCTTGTGGATAGGTGCCGAGCCCCTGGGTCCCCTCACAAGAAGTTGTATGCATGCTTTGTTGATTTTAGGAAAGCCTATGACTTGGTACGTCGTGACCTACTCATCCAATGCCTGGCTGATCTGGGTGTCTCGGGCAACATGTTGTCTGCTTTGGCTAGCATGTATTGGCACGCGCCCATGACCGTGAAGAACGGCGCTGCTTTGGGCGCAACGTTCACCAGTACTCGTGGCGTCAAACAGGGTGACCCCTTGTCCCCTCTCCTCTTTGGATTGTTTATAGACCGTTTTGAGAAATGGATTGAGGAGCGTCTACCCGGTGTTGGCGTCCAACTGGGCGCCCAACTAGTGCGGGTCCTGTTATACGCAGACGATCTGACATTGCTGGCTACATCCCCTGAGGAACTCCAAGCGTTGCTTGATGCTCTGCATGAGTTCAGTTCCTTGAATAGCCTTGAAGTGAACGTTGCCAAGTGTGCTATTGCGGTTTTTGGGTGCACCGCCCCCAGGCAAGGGGTTGATCTCCCACCGGGAGGTTGGGTGTACACAGGACATTCAATCCCAGTAGTGCCCGAGTTCCGCTATTTAGGTATCGTGTTTCACCAGACCAAAGGTGTGTCTGCGTGTGTGTCAGCTTTGCAGTCCGCTGGGATGCGAGCCATGTGGGGGATGTTGAGCAAGTGTGGTACGAAAGAGATCCGTAGTGTGGAGGTCCAAGCACAGCTCTTTGACGCCCTTGTGGCACCTGTCCTTGGTTACTGCTCGGAAGTGTGGGCACCCACGTTGTTGCGAAGGTGTGCTACCCCCGAGGCATGCATGGACAATGACTTGCACCGAGTGCAAAGCTTGTTTCTGCGTCAAGTGTTAGGAGGCCTCAGGCGCAGCACATCCCGGCAGCTTCTACTCCGGGAGGTTGGTTGTGCCCCTTTGGTGCGAGCCTGGTTTAAATCTGCAGTGACCCTGTGGAACCGCATGTCTGGTCTACCATCGGACAACCTGCTTGGTGCGGCCATGCAGGACAATGTCACCTTGGCTGGATCCACATCAGGTTGGTACCACGATTTCTCGCAGCTGGTTGAGCGTGTGGGCTGTATGCCGGAGGGTGGTTTGGTACGCGATGGTGATTTCAGCTACCTCCCCGTACCTGTGGCATTGCGTGCCTTTGATAGTTGGTTCTATGGTTGTTGGGGTGGGTTGCCGGAGTCGCCACGCTCTGCGCCGTCTGATAAAGTGTCGTGCTGCAAGTACCAACAGTGGTTTGCACAGCAAGGTGGGCCCCTGGAGGACCTTCTCCCCCTTTGGACCGCGGCCGGTGGCAGGACTACCCCGCCTATGTCCGTTGGTCCGCAGGGATCTCTCGCAACAAGTTACGCTCCTTGGCATGTTTCCGTTTGGCTGCTCATGACTTGGAAGTGGAGACTATGAAGTGGGAGTATCAAGACATTGAGGGGACCCGTGTACGTGCCCCTGTGCCTCGGTCGGAGCGTGTGTGCAGATTGTGTGATGCAGGGGTTGGAGATGAGTTGCATATGATTGCTGAGTGCAGTGCCTATGCCACCGTGAGACAACATCACTCTCACTTGTTTGAGTGCCTCGGTGGTTGGCAGCATGTAGCCAGCCGGCAGCTGTCTTCTGCGGAAGTTCGGCAGTTCATGTCTCAAGAGCAGCACTTAGTAGCTGGTTTATGTATGAGTGCTCACAGCGTCGGTGGCAGCACCCGCCGCCAGAACTTGTGGCCGAGCCTGCTGGTGTCGTTGCCTCTGAAGAAGAGGAGATCATTGAAGCAGCTCAAGCTGGTGCAGCGGATATGTTTCCGGATGAGTTGTTGGATGACCTCTGAGGCGCATTCTGGTGCTGTTGTTTTTCTCTCATGCGAGTCCTTTGAGGAGTGCTTATGCCCTATGAGCCTTGTTTGGCTCCTGAAAGGGCGATCAGGCGAGGCCCTGATCCAATAAAGTAGTAGTAGTAGTAGTAGTAGTAGTAGTAACGGGAAGAGCCGCGCCCTATCCTGCTTTCTATAAGCGTCTGAAAACAGCAGCAGCAATCGTAGATGCAAAAGCAACAGGAGCACTTGCATGAGTTGGTAGTGTGGTCGTGGGGGCAACGGGAGGCTTCTGCTGGTGGTGGTGGTCAGGGTGGTGGTGGGTACAGATGGCCTGGCAGGTGCTGCTGCTGTTACAGACTGGGTGTTTGTGAGTGATTGCAATCAGCCATACTGCTGATGCGGAGGCGTCTCGTTCGAGTGAGCTGTGCGTTGCGCATGCCTGCGGCTGTAGCATCCAGATGTTGGCCCACATTCAGGTGTACAACCGCTGCGTCAACGGAACTGCAGGGTTTACAGAAAGGGTGCAGTCTGCTGAACCACCCCCCTGCCCCCAACCTACACACAGACAGCTGCAGGGACAGGGAGCTGCACCAGGCTCCCACACACTGACATGGGCTGCTTTGCGGACATGCTACAGTGTAGCACAGGCAGCTGCAGCTTGAAATCACCTCCATCATAGCTCACTCGTAGCTCAGAAACACTACATAACACACTGCAGGCAGCTTGCTGCCGTAGCTGTCTCTGCTGTAGCGATCTGCAGTTGACAGCGCACCTGAAAGTCCCTACAAAGTCCTGATTGTCACTGGCCAGGTTGACATTGTCCGTTGCCTGCTGGAATGCTGCCCGGATCTCCGCTTTATCTAGCTCGGTGAATCGGTCATAGAACCTTTCATACACCACTTCTCCCGCCTTTGTGGCGATGACGATGCAGTGCACCCGGCCAAAATCTGTCATGCTGCTGCTGCCGCTCCAGCAGCTGCTGCCTGCAGTAGGTGGACCTTCTGAGGCCCACCAAAGGGGTCGATGGGGTTCTAGAGCGATCTATTTCCCCTCTGCTTCATGATGCTGGTGCCACAGTCTCAGGTGATCACACTCTCACGGAGTGCTGCTTGTCTGGTTCCCTGGTTGAGGTGTGCCTACAGATATGGTCAGGATATCAAAACTGCAGCTTGAAATACAGCATCGAAGTGTACACGGAATCTCTTCGGGAAACCAAGTCCCTGCCACAGATCAGGCTATAGGATGGGGGTCCATAAGGCCACAGGTCTTATCAAATAAGTATGGTATCAGGCTGACATATGTGAGCATTCTCTACTTCCTCTTGATCGCTGCACTGTAAAAAGTTCAGCCAGGGAAATGCAACTGCTTCTATGACACACAACCTGGCTGTTGAGAGCTATGGAACGCTCTGTCAGTGCGTGCATGCCAAGACTAGACTTTCCTATGACTTTGGATGCCATGAAGAGAGTCTGGGCTCGGACTCAGGGAATCCTGCGAACGACGAGGTTACCAATGACCGACCAAGATAACAGATACAACTGGAAATGATGTAGGAAAGATAACCAGAAGGAATTGGAAGTGTCGAGCATGAGCGCAGGGCTCGTGCTTGATGCCGAAAGGTCGACTGACCTTCGACCGACCAACCGGATTACGGTTGCGTCAGGCCGTTGACAACCAAAAGATAAAGTATCGAGCTTACTCATAACATCACGCCCCCCTTTTCAACGCCAATGTCCTCATTGGCGCCTGCGAGGGCTACGGCGCGTGCTGCGAGTAGCAACAGGCAATGCAGCATGGTGGGTGGCTTCATAATCCTCAACAACATCATCATCAATCTGCTTCATATTTATCCACATGTCATCCTCAGGGCCATAGCCACGCCACCGCACAAGGTACTCAATGCTCACACCACGACCACGCTTGCACTGCCGCTTATCCAAAAGCTTCTCAACATAGAAGCGGTCCTCTTCAACATCAACAGGAGGAGGACGAGACATGACAGCAGGGTGTGGCAACTCTGGTTGTGTGTGCCAGGGTTGCAAAAGACTGACATGGAACACAGGGTGTACCTTGAGAGTAGGAGGCAGCTTCAGCCTGTATGCGACAGGGCTGATGACCTGTTGTACTGGGAAGGGTCCCAGATACTTAGCAGCAAGCTTCTTGCTCATGGTGCTGGGCAAGGCAAGGTTGGCTGCCGACAAGCGCACAAGGTCACCTACAGAAAAAGTAACGTCACGACGATGCGCATTCTGCTGTGCCATCATACGCTGCTGGGCGGCATGCAAGTTGGTCTTGGCATGCTGTAAGACAGAATGCATGTCATCAGCAGTCACTTGGGCTGCTGGCACCAAGACAGGGCCTAATGCAACATCCAACACAGACAAAGGGCTCTGGCCAAAACACAAGAAAAATGGAGAGTAACCTGTGGCTGGGTTGACAGAGTCATTGATGGCGTACTCAGCCAAGTCCAGCCAATCATCCCAATCATCCTGCCGGGGAGAAACAAAATGCCGCAAGTACTCCTCCAAAGTGCGATTAGCACGCTCAGACTGGCCGTCAGTCTGGGGATGAAAAGCAGTAGAAAACTTCAAGTCAGTGCCCAATGCAAAAAACAATGCACGCCAGAACTTGCTCAAGAAGCGCCTGTCGCGATCGGAAACAATGCTTCTTGGCAATCCAAAGGTCCTAAACCACTCTTTGCGCACAAGCGATGCAATGGGGTCAGCACCTGCACCCTTGGTTGTGGGAATGAACCGCACAAACTTAGTGAGACGGTCCACAATGGTAAGCACAGCATCATGACCATGCTTAGTTGGTGGAAGGTCGGTGATAAGGTCCAAGGAAATGCACTCAAACTTATGGGTGGGAATGGGCAAAGGGTGCAACAAGCCAGCTGGTGCTTGTGTGCTGGGCTTGTTCAGCTGACACGATGGACAAGAAACAACATAATTGCGGACTGTCCTAGCCAGGTGTGGCCACCAGAAGCGCTCAGCAACGCGCTGCAGGGTTTTAGCAACACCCAAGTGGCCAGCGCTTGGACAGTCATGACACTCCCGCAACACCTGTAGCTTGAGTGGCTTGCAGGCGGGGATAGCAATGCGATCATGCATGTACCAAATGCCGTGTTGGCACTTCAGGTACTTGGGAGCACGCAAGTAGTACGGATCCTGCTCATATGCAACACGCAACTCATCCAAAAAGGAAGCATCATGCACAGTGGACATGGTTGCAAGGTCAGGCCGACGTGACAAGGGGTCAGCAGGGTTGGCCTTGCCTTCCTTCCACTGAATATCAACACCACCGTAGTAAGACTCAAGCCACTCAGTCCACTTCGCTTGACGACGTGACATGTTTTGAGCCTTCTTGGCTGCAAACCATGTATGATTCAGGTGGTCAGAGTTCACAGTGAACTCAGCACCCTCAAGGTAGCAGCGCCACTGCTGCAATGCATGCACAATACCCAACATTTCACGGTCGCCAGTGGGGTACCGATTCTCAGTATCAGAAAGCTTCTTACTATGTAAGCAACTGGCTGCAGACCGTGACCATGATCCTGCAGTAAAACAGCACCCAAAGCAAAACCTGATGCATCAGTGAACACCTGATAAGGGCGGCTGGGGTCTGGCATCGCGAGAGCAGGGGTTGTGGAGACGGCCTGCTTCAAGGCCTCAAAAGCCTGGTGCTCCACCGCTGGGCGCCAACGCCAGGGGGAGTGCTCTCGAGTGAGCTCTGTCAAAGGCAGAGCCATGCTACTGTAATGCCGAATGAACTTCCGATAGTAGGAGGTGAGCCCCAAAAACTGCCGCACTTGATGCATATTACTGGGAGCGGGCCAATCCTGAACGGCAGAGATCTTGGCCGGATCAGGACGGATGCCATCTGGGGACACCACATGGCCCAAGAACTCCACAGTATTCAGACCAAAAGCACACTTAGTGAGGCCAGCATGTAGCTGATTTTCCTCCAATGCTTGCAACACCAAATCAAGATGCTGGGCATGCTCAGCCTCAGTAGCAGAGTAAACCAAGATGTCATCCAGATACACAATGACAAAACGGTCCAGATACGCATGCAATACATGATGCATGAGACCTTGGAAAGTGGCAGGTGCATTGGTGAGACCAAAAGGCAACACCTTCCACTCATAATGACCGTAACGGGTCCTGAATGCAGTTTTGGGAATGTCTTGTTCCTCAATTCTGACTTGGTGGTATGCACTGTCCAAGTCAAGCTTGGAAAACACAGTGGCATTATGCAACCTGTCAAGCAACTCATCAATACGAGGCAAAGGGTACCGATTCTTAACAGTGAGCTTGTTGAGTGCCCTGTAGTCAACACACATGCGCAGCTTCCCATTCTTCTTGCGCACAAAAAGGATGGGTGCACCATAAGGTGACTTGCTGGGCTGAATGAAATCCTTCTCAATCAGCTCAGTTAGCTGACGCTTGCACTCCTCCAGCTCAAAAGGGCTCAGCTGGTAGATGGGACCAAACGGAGGCTTGGCCCCTGGCTGCAGTAAAATGTCATGCTCAACCCCACGCAGGGGTGGCAGACCTGTGACCTTGCTGAACACACCCTTGTGCTTCAACAGCACATGGCGCACTTGAGTGGCCGAACTGCCGTGGCAGGCAGGCAGAGGCATGTCAGCAACAGCTGAGGCAAAGGGGTCAGGTTCAGGAGCATCAGGACCTGACTGCACCTCAGTAAGAACCGCCAAAAATGCAGATGCACCACGCTCAACAGACTTGACTGCTGCCATAGCCGAGATCAAGCTAACATCCTCGGGGTCAGCAACAACAGTTGGCAGGGTATGCTGAACACCCTTAGATGTGAGAACAACAAGATTACTTTGCCAATCAATGCAAGGATTGTGAAAAGTCAACCAAGGCTTCCCAAGAACAATGTCATCAACTGCCAGGTCAGTGACAGTAAAGGGCTGGGAATCCTTGAAAGAGCCAATCCTAAAAGGTAATGCAGCAATTTGCTGGGATGCATCCTGCAACATGCCATTGGCAAGCTTGACAGACTTGCCTGGAACAGATGTAGCAGGAAGTGACAACTCCGTAGCCCACCTGGTGTCAACGTAGTTGTCAGTAGCACCAGAATCCAGCAATGCAACCAAATGCTGTCCACGAACAGAAACACGGAGCCGGATAACAGTGCTGGCGATGGGGTCCAACCCAGGGGAGGGCTGTGCTGGTGAGGGCGCAACCTGAGACGCAGTGGGCCTCCCAATGCGCTCGTAGTAGAGACCCTGGGTGGAGGTGGCTGTGATGGGAACCTGAAGGGGGTGAAAGGCAGGGCCATAGCCGCGCCCAGCGGAAGCTGACCTGAGGCGGAGAGGGGAATCCCGCAGCACCACCACAGGCCACCTGAGTGGGCCCATGTCCTGCCAACTGCCGTCAGGCTGGGGCGCCTGAAACAAGCCGGGAGTACCAGCAGGGTACTCATGGATGATCTGAAAGCTGTGGGTGAGGGGCCACCATGGCTTCTTGGTGAGTTTTGGCACCAGGAAGACGGACTCCATCAGTGGGAAAGTATCGTCGAGTCTGCTGTTGTGCTGCTGGCGCTGTGTGAGGTAATGCTTGAGGAGGCTGCCTGCTGAGCGGAAAGGGGCACAGATCCAATAGTTGTCTCCCGCGACTTCGGGATGCCGCTGAAAGTCACCAAAGGACATGGCGTCAGGGCTGTAAGCCCATTCGCCAGCGCACGACTGCCGGAGGCGAGACTGGCTGGCCTGCCAAGTCGGGTCACCTGGGCTTGCCTGGCACAGTGCTGTCTGAAAGCCCCCAAACTGCGCTGCATATTTTGCTGCTTCCTCAGGGCAAAGCTGCCAGTCCTGTCTGTCCCTGTTACGCACACGACCAGCGCTGGGTTTGCCTGGGACAGGGGTGGTAGCTCTTAGGGCAGTAGCTGGCCTAGCGCACTGCCCCGCACGCCAGCTGAACTGAACACCGGGGAGGGGGGAACCTGAGCTGCTAGAAGACCGAAGACTGGAACCTAGTAGGCTTCCCATACTGCTACGGCAGGGCAAAGCCGACTTGCCTTGCAGTACAGCCCACTCCTAGCACAGCAGTAGCGAACTACTGCTTGGCCGCCTTGCCGTCAGGGTGCTGTGTGCGCATTGAGCGAGCACGCTGACGACAGTCGGCGGTCCAGTGCCCTTGGCGGTGATGCCAGCTGCAGTAGGGCACTTTGCCGCTGGTAGGGGGTTGCTGAGGGTTGCGCTGTGGGGCACGCTGCAGCGACCCAAGCTCCATGGGGGCGGGGTGGCTGCTGCTGCCACTGGACATCACATGCTGCTGTTGCAATTGTTGTTCCAGCTGCATGCGCGACTGCTGCTCAAGCGCGAGATGTTGCGCCAGCTGTTGAAGTTGCTCCGACTGCTAGGACAGCTGCGCCTGGAGCTGTTCGAATTCCATACGATGATTGTAAGGCGAGTGGGAAGCTGATGGGCTAAATTGGGCAACGAAGACCGAGGTCTCCGCTACCACTTGTTGAGAGCTATGGAACGCTCTGTCAGTGCGTGCATGCCAAGACTAGACTTTCCTATGACTTTGGATGCCATGAAGAGAGTCTGGGCTCGGACTCAGGGAATCCTGCGAACGACGAGGTTACCAATGACCGACCAAGATAACAGATACAACTGGAAATGATGTAGGAAAGATAACCAGAAGGAATTGGAAGTGTCGAGCATGAGCGCAGGGCTCGTGCTTGATGCCGAAAGGTCGACTGACCTTCGACCGACCAACCGGATTACGGTTGCGTCAGGCCGTTGACAACCAAAAGATAAAGTATCGAGCTTACTCATAACACTGGCTCTGTGTTGTCTGACCTTTGTGATCTGCTCAATGCCGCCTTTGAATGCGGGGTCCCAGGGGGCTGGTGTGAGACCTTCCTGTCAGCAGTGTTCAAAAGGGGGGACCCGGCAATCTTAGACAACTACCGAGGCATTGCGGTAGGTGCTCTCATGGGCAAGGTGTTGAGCTTGGTGATGCATGCTCGCCTGACGAGCTGGGGTGAATCCCGTGGGGTTCGTGCAGTTGGACAAGCCGATTTTAGGGATGGTTTCCGGACCAGTGACCATGTCTTTGTGCTGAAGCATCTTGTGGATAGGTGCCGAGCCCCTGGGTCCCCTCACAAGAAGTTGTATGCATGCTTTGTTGATTTTAGGAAAGCCTATGACTTGGTACGTCGTGACCTACTCATCCAATGCCTGGCTGATCTGGGTGTCTCGGGCAACATGTTGTCTGCTTTGGCTAGCATGTATTGGCACGCGCCCATGACCGTGAAGAACGGCGCTGCTTTGGGCGCAACGTTCACCAGTACTCGTGGCGTCAAACAGGGTGACCCCTTGTCCCCTCTCCTCTTTGGATTGTTTATAGACCGTTTTGAGAAATGGATTGAGGAGCGTCTACCCGGTGTTGGCGTCCAACTGGGCGCCCAACTAGTGCGGGTCCTGTTATACGCAGACGATCTGACATTGCTGGCTACATCCCCTGAGGAACTCCAAGCGTTGCTTGATGCTCTGCATGAGTTCAGTTCCTTGAATAGCCTTGAAGTGAACGTTGCCAAGTGTGCTATTGCGGTTTTTGGGTGCACCGCCCCCAGGCAAGGGGTTGATCTCCCACCGGGAGGTTGGGTGTACACAGGACATTCAATCCCAGTAGTGCCCGAGTTCCGCTATTTAGGTATCGTGTTTCACCAGACCAAAGGTGTGTCTGCGTGTGTGTCAGCTTTGCAGTCCGCTGGGATGCGAGCCATGTGGGGGATGTTGAGCAAGTGTGGTACGAAAGAGATCCGTAGTGTGGAGGTCCAAGCACAGCTCTTTGACGCCCTTGTGGCACCTGTCCTTGGTTACTGCTCGGAAGTGTGGGCACCCACGTTGTTGCGAAGGTGTGCTACCCCCGAGGCATGCATGGACAATGACTTGCACCGAGTGCAAAGCTTGTTTCTGCGTCAAGTGTTAGGAGGCCTCAGGCGCAGCACATCCCGGCAGCTTCTACTCCGGGAGGTTGGTTGTGCCCCTTTGGTGCGAGCCTGGTTTAAATCTGCAGTGACCCTGTGGAACCGCATGTCTGGTCTACCATCGGACAACCTGCTTGGTGCGGCCATGCAGGACAATGTCACCTTGGCTGGATCCACATCAGGTTGGTACCACGATTTCTCGCAGCTGGTTGAGCGTGTGGGCTGTATGCCGGAGGGTGGTTTGGTACGCGATGGTGATTTCAGCTACCTCCCCGTACCTGTGGCATTGCGTGCCTTTGATAGTTGGTTCTATGGTTGTTGGGGTGGGTTGCCGGAGTCGCCACGCTCTGCGCCGTCTGATAAAGTGTCGTGCTGCAAGTACCAACAGTGGTTTGCACAGCAAGGTGGGCCCCTGGAGGACCTTCTCCCCCTTTTGGACCGCGGCCGGTGGCAGGACTACCCCGCCTATGTCCGTTGGTCCGCAGGGATCTCTCGCAACAAGTTACGCTCCTTGGCATGTTTCCGTTTGGCTGCTCATGACTTGGAAGTGGAGACTATGAAGTGGGAGTATCAAGACATTGAGGGGACCCGTGTACGTGCCCCTGTGCCTCGGTCGGAGCGTGTGTGCAGATTGTGTGATGCAGGGGTTGGAGATGAGTTGCATATGATTGCTGAGTGCAGTGCCTATGCCACCGTGAGACAACATCACTCTCACTTGTTTGAGTGCCTCGGTGGTTGGCAGCATGTAGCCAGCCGGCAGCTGTCTTCTGCGGAAGTTCGGCAGTTCATGTCTCAAGAGCAGCACTTAGTAGCTGGTTTTATGTATGAGTGCTCACAGCGTCGGTGGCAGCACCCGCCGCCAGAACTTGTGGCCGAGCCTGCTGGTGTCGTTGCCTCTGAAGAAGAGGAGATCATTGAAGCAGCTCAAGCTGGTGCAGCGGATATGTTTCCGGATGAGTTGTTGGATGACCTCTGAGGCGCATTCTGGTGCTGTTGTTTTTCTCTCATGCGAGTCCTTTGAGGAGTGCTTATGCCCTATGAGCCTTGTTTGGCTCCTGAAAGGGCGATCAGGCGAGGCCCTGATCCAATAAAGTAGTAGTAGTAGTAGTAGTAGTAGTAGTAGTACGGGAAGAGCCGCGCCCTATCCTGCTTTCTATAAGCGTCTGAAAACAGCAGCAGCAATCGTAGATGCAAAAGCAACAGGAGCACTTGCATGAGTTGGTAGTGTGGTCGTGGGGGCAACGGGAGGCTTCTGCTGGTGGTGGTGGTCAGGGTGGTGGTGGGTACAGATGGCCTGGCAGGTGCTGCTGCTGTTACAGACTGGGTGTTTGTGAGTGATTGCAATCAGCCATACTGCTGATGCGGAGGCGTCTCGTTCGAGTGAGCTGTGCGTTGCGCATGCCTGCGGCTGTAGCATCCAGATGTTGGCCCACATTCAGGTGTACAACCGCTGCGTCAACGGAACTGCAGGGTTTACAGAAAGGGTGCAGTCTGCTGAACCACCCCCCTGCCCCCAACCTACACACAGACAGCTGCAGGGACAGGGAGCTGCACCAGGCTCCCACACACTGACATGGGCTGCTTTGCGGACATGCTACAGTGTAGCACAGGCAGCTGCAGCTTGAAATCACCTCCATCATAGCTCACTCGTAGCTCAGAAACACTACATAACACACTGCAGGCAGCTTGCTGCCGTAGCTGTCTCTGCTGTAGCGATCTGCAGTTGACAGCGCACCTGAAAGTCCCTACAAAGTCCTGATTGTCACTGGCCAGGTTGACATTGTCCGTTGCCTGCTGGAATGCTGCCCGGATCTCCGCTTTATCTAGCTCGGTGAATCGGTCATAGAACCTTTCATACACCACTTCTCCCGCCTTTGTGGCGATGACGATGCAGTGCACCCGGCCAAAATCTGTCATGTTGCTGCTGCCGCTCCAGCAGCTGCTGCCTGCAGTAGGTGGACCTTCTGAGGCCCACCCAAAGGGGTCGATGGGGTTCTAGAGCGATCTATTTCCCCTCTGCTTCATGATGCTGGTGCCACAGTCTCAGGTGATCACACTCTCACGGAGTGCTGCTTGTCTGGTTCCCTGGTTGAGGTGTGCCTACAGATATGGTCAGGATATCAAAACTGCAGCTTGAAATACAGCATCGAAGTGTACACGGAATCTCTTCGGGAAACCAAGTCCCTGCCACAGATCAGGCTATAGGATGGGGGTCCATAAGGCCACAGGTCTTATCAAATAAGTATGGTATCAGGCTGACATATGTGAGCATTCTCTACTTCCTCTTGATCGCTGCACTGTAAAAAGTTCAGCCAGGGAAATGCAACTGCTTCTATGACACACAACCTGGCTGTTGAGAGCTATGGAACGCTCTGTCAGTGCGTGCATGCCAAGACTAGACTTTCCTATGACTTTGGATGCCATGAAGAGAGTCTGGGCTCGGACTCAGGGAATCCTGCGAACGACGAGGTTACCAATGACCGACCAAGATAACAGATACAACTGGAAATGATGTAGGAAAGATAACCAGAAGGAATTGGAAGTGTCGAGCATGAGCGCAGGGCTCGTGCTTGATGCCGAAAGGTCGACTGACCTTCGACCGACCAACCGGATTACGGTTGCGTCAGGCCGTTGACAACCAAAAGATAAAGTATCGAGCTTACTCATAACATCACGCCCCCCCTTTTCAACGCCAATGTCCTCATTGGCGCCTGCGAGGGCTACGGCGCGTGCTGCGAGTAGCAACAGGCAATGCAGCATGGTGGGTGGCTTCATAATCCTCAACAACATCATCATCAATCTGCTTCATATTTATCCACATGTCATCCTCAGGGCCATAGCCACGCCACCGCACAAGGTACTCAATGCTCACACCACGACCACGCTTGCACTGCCGCTTATCCAAAAGCTTCTCAACATAGAAGCGGTCCTCTTCAACATCAACAGGAGGAGGACGAGACATGACAGCAGGGTGTGGCAACTCTGGTTGTGTGTGCCAGGGTTGCAAAAGACTGACATGGAACACAGGGTGTACCTTGAGAGTAGGAGGCAGCTTCAGCCTGTATGCGACAGGGCTGATGACCTGTTGTACTGGGAAGGGTCCCAGATACTTAGCAGCAAGCTTCTTGCTCATGGTGCTGGGCAAGGCAAGGTTGGCTGCCGACAAGCGCACAAGGTCACCTACAGAAAAAGTAACGTCACGACGATGCGCATTCTGCTGTGCCATCATACGCTGCTGGGCGGCATGCAAGTTGGTCTTGGCATGCTGTAAGACAGAATGCATGTCATCAGCAGTCACTTGGGCTGCTGGCACCAAGACAGGGCCTAATGCAACATCCAACACAGACAAAGGGCTCTGGCCAAAACACAAGAAAAATGGAGAGTAACCTGTGGCTGGGTTGACAGAGTCATTGATGGCGTACTCAGCCAAGTCCAGCCAATCATCCCAATCATCCTGCCGGGGAGAAACAAAATGCCGCAAGTACTCCTCCAAAGTGCGATTAGCACGCTCAGACTGGCCGTCAGTCTGGGGATGAAAAGCAGTAGAAAACTTCAAGTCAGTGCCCAATGCAAAAAACAATGCACGCCAGAACTTGCTCAAGAAGCGCCTGTCGCGATCGGAAACAATGCTTCTTGGCAATCCAAAGGTCCTAAACCACTCTTTGCGCACAAGCGATGCAATGGGGTCAGCACCTGCACCCTTGGTTGTGGGAATGAACCGCACAAACTTAGTGAGACGGTCCACAATGGTAAGCACAGCATCATGACCATGCTTAGTTGGTGGAAGGTCGGTGATAAGGTCCAAGGAAATGCACTCAAACTTATGGGTGGGAATGGGCAAAGGGTGCAACAAGCCAGCTGGTGCTTGTGTGCTGGGCTTGTTCAGCTGACACGATGGACAAGAAACAACATAATTGCGGACTGTCCTAGCCAGGTGTGGCCACCAGAAGCGCTCAGCAACGCGCTGCAGGGTTTTAGCAACACCCAAGTGGCCAGCGCTTGGACAGTCATGACACTCCCGCAACACCTGTAGCTTGAGTGGCTTGCAGGCGGGGATAGCAATGCGATCATGCATGTACCAAATGCCGTGTTGGCACTTCAGGTACTTGGGAGCACGCAAGTAGTACGGATCCTGCTCATATGCAACACGCAACTCATCCAAAAAGGAAGCATCATGCACAGTGGACATGGTTGCAAGGTCAGGCCGACGTGACAAGGGGTCAGCAGGGTTGGCCTTGCCTTCCTTCCACTGAATATCAACACCACCGTAGTAAGACTCAAGCCACTCAGTCCACTTCGCTTGACGACGTGACATGTTTTGAGCCTTCTTGGCTGCAAACCATGTATGATTCAGGTGGTCAGAGTTCACAGTGAACTCAGCACCCTCAAGGTAGCAGCGCCACTGCTGCAATGCATGCACAATACCCAACATTTCACGGTCGCCAGTGGGGTACCGATTCTCAGTATCAGAAAGCTTCTTACTAATGTAAGCAACTGGCTGCAGACCGTGACCATGATCCTGCAGTAAAACAGCACCCAAAGCAAAACCTGATGCATCAGTGAACACCTGATAAGGGCGGCTGGGGTCTGGCATCGCGAGAGCAGGGGTTGTGGAGACGGCCTGCTTCAAGGCCTCAAAAGCCTGGTGCTCCACCGCTGGGCGCCAACGCCAGGGGGAGTGCTCTCGAGTGAGCTCTGTCAAAGGCAGAGCCATGCTACTGTAATGCCGAATGAACTTCCGATAGTAGGAGGTGAGCCCCAAAAACTGCCGCACTTGATGCATATTACTGGGAGCGGGCCAATCCTGAACGGCAGAGATCTTGGCCGGATCAGGACGGATGCCATCTGGGGACACCACATGGCCCAAGAACTCCACAGTATTCAGACCAAAAGCACACTTAGTGAGGCCAGCATGTAGCTGATTTTCCTCCAATGCTTGCAACACCAAATCAAGATGCTGGGCATGCTCAGCCTCAGTAGCAGAGTAAACCAAGATGTCATCCAGATACACAATGACAAAACGGTCCAGATACGCATGCAATACATGATGCATGAGACCTTGGAAAGTGGCAGGTGCATTGGTGAGACCAAAAGGCAACACCTTCCACTCATAATGACCGTAACGGGTCCTGAATGCAGTTTTGGGAATGTCTTGTTCCTCAATTCTGACTTGGTGGTATGCACTGTCCAAGTCAAGCTTGGAAAACACAGTGGCATTATGCAACCTGTCAAGCAACTCATCAATACGAGGCAAAGGGTACCGATTCTTAACAGTGAGCTTGTTGAGTGCCCTGTAGTCAACACACATGCGCAGCTTCCCATTCTTCTTGCGCACAAAAAGGATGGGTGCACCATAAGGTGACTTGCTGGGCTGAATGAAATCCTTCTCAATCAGCTCAGTTAGCTGACGCTTGCACTCCTCCAGCTCAAAAGGGCTCAGCTGGTAGATGGGACCAAACGGAGGCTTGGCCCCTGGCTGCAGTAAAATGTCATGCTCAACCCCACGCAGGGGTGGCAGACCTGTGACCTTGCTGAACACACCCTTGTGCTTCAACAGCACATGGCGCACTTGAGTGGCCGAACTGCCGTGGCAGGCAGGCAGAGGCATGTCAGCAACAGCTGAGGCAAAGGGGTCAGGTTCAGGAGCATCAGGACCTGACTGCACCTCAGTAAGAACCGCCAAAAATGCAGATGCACCACGCTCAACAGACTTGACTGCTGCCATAGCCGAGATCAAGCTAACATCCTCGGGGTCAGCAACAACAGTTGGCAGGGTATGCTGAACACCCTTAGATGTGAGAACAACAAGATTACTTTGCCAATCAATGCAAGGATTGTGAAAAGTCAACCAAGGCTTCCCAAGAACAATGTCATCAACTGCCAGGTCAGTGACAGTAAAGGGCTGGGAATCCTTGAAAGAGCCAATCCTAAAAGGTAATGCAGCAATTTGCTGGGATGCATCCTGCAACATGCCATTGGCAAGCTTGACAGACTTGCCTGGAACAGATGTAGCAGGAAGTGACAACTCCGTAGCCCACCTGGTGTCAACGTAGTTGTCAGTAGCACCAGAATCCAGCAATGCAACCAAATGCTGTCCACGAACAGAAACACGGAGCCGGATAACAGTGCTGGCGATGGGGTCCAACCCAGGGGAGGGCTGTGCTGGTGAGGGCGCAACCTGAGACGCAGTGGGCCTCCCAATGCGCTCGTAGTAGAGACCCTGGGTGGAGGTGGCTGTGATGGGAACCTGAAGGGGGTGAAAGGCAGGGCCATAGCCGCGCCCAGCGGAAGCTGACCTGAGGCGGAGAGGGGAATCCCGCAGCACCACCACAGGCCACCTGAGTGGGCCCATGTCCTGCCAACTGCCGTCAGGCTGGGGCGCCTGAAACAAGCCGGGAGTACCAGCAGGGTACTCATGGATGATCTGAAAGCTGTGGGTGAGGGGCCACCATGGCTTCTTGGTGAGTTTTGGCACCAGGAAGACGGACTCCATCAGTGGGAAAGTATCGTCGAGTCTGCTGTTGTGCTGCTGGCGCTGTGTGAGGTAATGCTTGAGGAGGCTGCCTGCTGAGCGGAAAGGGGCACAGATCCAATAGTTGTCTCCCGCGACTTCGGGATGCCGCTGAAAGTCACCAAAGGACATGGCGTCAGGGCTGTAAGCCCATTCGCCAGCGCACGACTGCCGGAGGCGAGACTGGCTGGCCTGCCAAGTCGGGTCACCTGGGCTTGCCTGGCACAGTGCTGTCTGAAAGCCCCCAAACTGCGCTGCATATTTTGCTGCTTCCTCAGGGCAAAGCTGCCAGTCCTGTCTGTCCCTGTTACGCACACGACCAGCGCTGGGTTTGCCTGGGACAGGGGTGGTAGCTCTTAGGGCAGTAGCTGGCCTAGCGCACTGCCCCGCACGCCAGCTGAACTGAACACCGGGGAGGGGGGAACCTGAGCTGCTAGAAGACCGAAGACTGGAACCTAGTAGGCTTCCCATACTGCTACGGCAGGGCAAAGCCGACTTGCCTTGCAGTACAGCCCACTCCTAGCACAGCAGTAGCGAACTACTGCTTGGCCGCCTTGCCGTCAGGGTGCTGTGTGCGCATTGAGCGAGCACGCTGACGACAGTCGGCGGTCCAGTGCCCTTGGCGGTGATGCCAGCTGCAGTAGGGCACTTTGCCGCTGGTAGGGGGTTGCTGAGGGTTGCGCTGTGGGGCACGCTGCAGCGACCCAAGCTCCATGGGGGCGGGGTGGCTGCTGCTGCCACTGGACATCACATGCTGCTGTTGCAATTGTTGTTCCAGCTGCATGCGCGACTGCTGCTCAAGCGCGAGATGTTGCGCCAGCTGTTGAAGTTGCTCCGACTGCTAGGACAGCTGCGCCTGGAGCTGTTCGAATTCCATACGATGATTGTAAGGCGAGTGGGAAGCTGATGGGCTAAATTGGGCAACGAAGACCGAGGTCTCCGCTACCACTTGTTGAGAGCTATGGAACGCTCTGTCAGTGCGTGCATGCCAAGACTAGACTTTCCTATGACTTTGGATGCCATGAAGAGAGTCTGGGCTCGGACTCAGGGAATCCTGCGAACGACGAGGTTACCAATGACCGACCAAGATAACAGATACAACTGGAAATGATGTAGGAAAGATAACCAGAAGGAATTGGAAGTGTCGAGCATGAGCGCAGGGCTCGTGCTTGATGCCGAAAGGTCGACTGACCTTCGACCGACCAACCGGATTACGGTTGCGTCAGGCCGTTGACAACCAAAAGATAAAGTATCGAGCTTACTCATAACACTGGCTCTGTGTTGTCTGACCTTTGTGATCTGCTCAATGCCGCCTTTGAATGCGGGGTCCCAGGGGGCTGGTGTGAGACCTTCCTGTCAGCAGTGTTCAAAAGGGGGGACCCGGCAATCTTAGACAACTACCGAGGCATTGCGGTAGGTGCTCTCATGGGCAAGGTGTTGAGCTTGGTGATGCATGCTCGCCTGACGAGCTGGGGTGAATCCCGTGGGGTTCGTGCAGTTGGACAAGCCGATTTTAGGGATGGTTTCCGGACCAGTGACCATGTCTTTGTGCTGAAGCATCTTGTGGATAGGTGCCGAGCCCCTGGGTCCCCTCACAAGAAGTTGTATGCATGCTTTGTTGATTTTAGGAAAGCCTATGACTTGGTACGTCGTGACCTACTCATCCAATGCCTGGCTGATCTGGGTGTCTCGGGCAACATGTTGTCTGCTTTGGCTAGCATGTATTGGCACGCGCCCATGACCGTGAAGAACGGCGCTGCTTTGGGCGCAACGTTCACCAGTACTCGTGGCGTCAAACAGGGTGACCCCTTGTCCCCTCTCCTCTTTGGATTGTTTATAGACCGTTTTGAGAAATGGATTGAGGAGCGTCTACCCGGTGTTGGCGTCCAACTGGGCGCCCAACTAGTGCGGGTCCTGTTATACGCAGACGATCTGACATTGCTGGCTACATCCCCTGAGGAACTCCAAGCGTTGCTTGATGCTCTGCATGAGTTCAGTTCCTTGAATAGCCTTGAAGTGAACGTTGCCAAGTGTGCTATTGCGGTTTTTGGGTGCACCGCCCCCAGGCAAGGGGTTGATCTCCCACCGGGAGGTTGGGTGTACACAGGACATTCAATCCCAGTAGTGCCCGAGTTCCGCTATTTAGGTATCGTGTTTCACCAGACCAAAGGTGTGTCTGCGTGTGTGTCAGCTTTGCAGTCCGCTGGGATGCGAGCCATGTGGGGGATGTTGAGCAAGTGTGGTACGAAAGAGATCCGTAGTGTGGAGGTCCAAGCACAGCTCTTTGACGCCCTTGTGGCACCTGTCCTTGGTTACTGCTCGGAAGTGTGGGCACCCACGTTGTTGCGAAGGTGTGCTACCCCCGAGGCATGCATGGACAATGACTTGCACCGAGTGCAAAGCTTGTTTCTGCGTCAAGTGTTAGGAGGCCTCAGGCGCAGCACATCCCGGCAGCTTCTACTCCGGGAGGTTGGTTGTGCCCCTTTGGTGCGAGCCTGGTTTAAATCTGCAGTGACCCTGTGGAACCGCATGTCTGGTCTACCATCGGACAACCTGCTTGGTGCGGCCATGCAGGACAATGTCACCTTGGCTGGATCCACATCAGGTTGGTACCACGATTTCTCGCAGCTGGTTGAGCGTGTGGGCTGTATGCCGGAGGGTGGTTTGGTACGCGATGGTGATTTCAGCTACCTCCCCGTACCTGTGGCATTGCGTGCCTTTGATAGTTGGTTCTATGGTTGTTGGGGTGGGTTGCCGGAGTCGCCACGCTCTGCGCCGTCTGATAAAGTGTCGTGCTGCAAGTACCAACAGTGGTTTGCACAGCAAGGTGGGCCCCTGGAGGACCTTCTCCCCCTTTTGGACCGCGGCCGGTGGCAGGACTACCCCGCCTATGTCCGTTGGTCCGCAGGGATCTCTCGCAACAAGTTACGCTCCTTGGCATGTTTCCGTTTGGCTGCTCATGACTTGGAAGTGGAGACTATGAAGTGGGAGTATCAAGACATTGAGGGGACCCGTGTACGTGCCCCTGTGCCTCGGTCGGAGCGTGTGTGCAGATTGTGTGATGCAGGGGTTGGAGATGAGTTGCATATGATTGCTGAGTGCAGTGCCTATGCCACCGTGAGACAACATCACTCTCACTTGTTTGAGTGCCTCGGTGGTTGGCAGCATGTAGCCAGCCGGCAGCTGTCTTCTGCGGAAGTTCGGCAGTTCATGTCTCAAGAGCAGCACTTAGTAGCTGGTTTTATGTATGAGTGCTCACAGCGTCGGTGGCAGCACCCGCCGCCAGAACTTGTGGCCGAGCCTGCTGGTGTCGTTGCCTCTGAAGAAGAGGAGATCATTGAAGCAGCTCAAGCTGGTGCAGCGGATATGTTTCCGGATGAGTTGTTGGATGACCTCTGAGGCGCATTCTGGTGCTGTTGTTTTTCTCTCATGCGAGTCCTTTGAGGAGTGCTTATGCCCTATGAGCCTTGTTTGGCTCCTGAAAGGGCGATCAGGCGAGGCCCTGATCCAGTAAAGTAGTAGTAGTAGTAGTAGTAGTAGTAGTAGTAACGGGAAGAGCCGCGCCCTATCCTGCTTTCTATAAGCGTCTGAAGGTACTTCGGAAATCTGAAGGTACTTCAGAAGGTGAGACGTGACGCCAACGCCAGTCCAAGGCGTACTTGCATTTGCTGCTGCTGTGGTACAACCAGACTCTCACAGCAGGCACTGCTGCTGGTGCATGCAGGATGGCTAGTAAGCCTCAGTCAGACTGCTCGCTGCTGCAGCTCCCAGAATCTTGCCTGCTAGCGGTGCTGCGCTGCTGTGCTGATGACCCTCGCAGCCTGTTCAGCGCTGCGCGTACCCACAGCAGGCTGCACCAGGCAGCCGTGCTGGCAGCCTCCAGCATCACGGCTGTTCTTCAGTTTCAACGGCAAGCAGACGGTGTGCTGCTGTACCTGCGCAACCATGGGCAGCATGTGAGCAGCATCAACTTGTCAGTGCCAGTACCAGCAGATGACGGTATCATCCTCACTCCTCAAATCGGCCTGCGCGAGCTGCCCCAAAACCTGAGCAGGCTTGAAAGCCTGCATCTCCGTGGCTTGCACGTGCAGCTGCAGCCAGGGGATGGGTTTAAGGGTGTGCTGCGCGCAGTAATGCCTCTCAAGCAGCTACAGCTTGATACTTGCGAGTTGCTGGATGGGCCCCAGCTAGCAACAGCACCTCCTGAGGAGGCGCTGGCAGCAGCATTAGCCCTGCTGCCTTCCCTACAGCACCTCAGCATGGGTGATTCCGATGGGCGGGAGGAGAGTGTAAGTCTCTCCAGCAGTATCCTGCAGGATATTCTGCAGGCCCTGCAGCAGCTTACGTTCCTAGAGCTTGCTGCTGTTGAGCTGCAGGACCCTGACAGCCTGCAGCACCTGCAGGGCCTGACATGCCTGCAGGAGCTGCGGCTAGATCTTTGGAGCAGAGTGAGCGTCAGTGCCAGCACACTTTCAGGTGCACAGCAGCTAACACGCTTGCAGCTGCGTGGCAGTCCAGATGAAGACATGGGTTGCTGCTGCGAGCCAGCTGCGCTGGCAGGCAAGACCCAGCTGCAGCACCTAGCATTGCAGTTTTGCATCCTGCAAGGTGGTTCAGCAGGGGTCACAGAGCTGCTGTCCCACCTGCAGCATATGCAGCAGCTATCACACCTTGATCTTAGGGGTGTCTTGGAATCCACCGCCCCAGCAGCAGCCTACGCAGCCCTTACAGCCAGCAGCAAGTTGCAGCACCTTGACATCAGCGAGTGCAAACTAGCAGCAGAGGTGTGGCAGCATATGTTCCCTGTTGGCAGGCGGCTGCCGCACCTGCGGATGCTTGACGTTGGGTATGTGGCAGGCCCTGCAGCAGCCCCTGAAGGCAGCCGGCTTGTCAGCTGTTGCCCGGGGCTGCAGTCACTATGGGTGAAGGGTTTGCAGTACAGTGCTGACCTGCTGGCCCCACTGACGGGGATGGGTGCCTTGGAGGAACTGTATGTGGACTCTCTGGGTGGCGGTTCTTCTTCAGGGGGATTGGAGGCACTGTGCCAGCTCACAAAGCTGAAGCAGCTGTGGCTGCAGGACGGGAGTGGAGATGAGGAGGTGCTGTGGCCGCTGACACAGTTGAAGCAGCTCACACAACTGCAGTACATAGATATCAGGCATGGTGAATACTTCTATAAAAAGTGGATCAAACAGGTGAGGCGCGGTGTCAACACAATCAAAGTTGTGTTGTCTGGGCGCGCGCTGCATTGGCGCTGTTGCTGGGGCAGGGCAGTGGTGCATCGCATGAGTGGCAGCATGTGCAGTCAGTCAACAACATCTGCCGCATGCATTGACTTTCGCCCGCCAGGACCAGTTTAGGAAGCTTTATGTGTCGAAAGCTCGTACCGTTTGCTTTGGATACTCACAGCTTCAACATTCTATTGTTGCTCTTGCCCTTGCTCAGTGACCCCAGTAGCAAGTGCCCGCCCTTCATGGCCCCACGCCTGTGCTGTGCCGTGTTGTTATTGTGATGTGCTGTGCTGTGCTGTGCTGTGCTGTGCTGTGCTGTCATCATGCTGCGCTGTGCTGTGCAGGCCCCAGTGACGAGCCTGTGTGGCGCCAGGTGCTGCGGGACTACCTCAATCACGAAGACCCTGAAGTGGCACAGCGGGCAGCTGCAGCCCTGGCTGAGACGGATGATGACTAACCAGGCCAACAAGAGCAATAGCAGTGGCTGGGCGTGTGCCCTGGAAGGGATGCTGCTGCTATTCTGC
Organism: Desmodesmus armatus; assembly: GCA_007449985.2. Taxonomy (NCBI): domain Eukaryota; kingdom Viridiplantae; phylum Chlorophyta; class Chlorophyceae; order Sphaeropleales; family Scenedesmaceae; genus Desmodesmus; species Desmodesmus armatus. The sequence continues at coordinate 56,314 of VIIQ02000347.1, forward strand.
TATTCTGCCATTCCTTCTTGTGCTGTGGAGTATGTAAACCCTTCTTGTTTTTCCACAGTCGGATATGGGGGAGTATGTTACATGGACATTTTCGCCAAACAACAATGGCATTGCCCACCAGGATCGAGCCAGGTGAACCTCATAAGTTGTCTCCCCTGCGGTGGTTTGCACCACCTACACCGGGTTGACCAAAGAAGGCAGAACCACCAGAATTGCAGCAAGTGCCAGCCATGCTAGGAACCTATTGTGTGCAGAGATGAGGGCAGGCAACTATACCAGTGTGGACACAAGAAACAGAACAAAGTCAGTCAAATACCCATAGTAAGGCCAAGCAAGCGTGCTCTGCGCACTTTCATTTTGTACAAAGTGTGTGCCAGGGCCGACTGTTCGGCATGTTGAAACACAGTAGCAACACAATCTTGGTCACCCAACTGGACTGAAGCCGGGTCAGCAAAGGCTGGGCAGGCGGTGCGCAGATCATCATACACGGGACATTCAAGAATGAAGTGCTTTAGATCTTCAACATTGTTGCTGGTGCCAGTACGGGCCAGCACAGCAGCGCGGTTGGCCAGCGAAGCGTCCTGACCAGAGCACAAACGACAGATGCGATCCCCCTTGGGACAGACTCCCTACGCTTGCGACCCTGCTCAATTTCAAGATGTGCAGAGCCAACACGCAACTGCGGCAGGTTTTGTGCCACGTTGAAAGACAAGCACAACTTCATATGCGGGGCTGCATGGTCTCTAGAGAAAGGATCAAAGCCAGGGTCAAGAGGGTATACCCATGCATGGTGTGTAAGCCTGTGAATGCCGGCAGACGGTGCAGTGCGAGGGCTGCCTTCTGTAAGACCCTGCCACCTAGCACGGAACAGGCCAGCCAAGGCAGCCTGCACAGCTGACTCCTGCCACCGCTGCTGCAACACCCACTCCAAAGGCTGCTGCCGCCAGCTACTATCAAGGAGCTGCAAGCCAGACATAGTGTGCAACACACCATACGACCAGCAACGCTGACAGCCATCCAAGGCCAACATAACGTCCTCGCGCCACACACAACTGGCCAGTGACCTGGGCTCCTCATCACGCGAATCCGATATGCTTCTTTGGTGAAGCAGTCACATGTTGCATGCTGATGCCAGTGAATGCTCAGTTGCATGCCGCCTGGCTGCCATGTGCTGACTGTGGTGACTATTCATATGCAGCACACTTATGGCTGATGGCACCTATTGTTAGTCAAAACTGGCCGAACTCAGTTCGCATTAGTAGGAGCTGTTGCCACTGGTGCAGACTGCGTACCGGAACACAAAGACACTAGGTGACAGCCAGTCAGCTATCACTTAGCTCTCAAAAATGACAACCGTTGTAAGAGGAAGACCCTATGCCAATAAAACCCCAATGGGCACCACAGTGTATGTAAACACGGCCATGTGGGCTTTTGCCTGTGCGTTGTGATGCACAGCAGCAAGCAGCTGGTAGTGTGTTCAACTGTGCCAGCAACCGCAACTTGTCAAAATTAGTCACCTGGTTTACCTAATTGACTCCAACTTACTTCAGCTTCAGGAAAGATGTTGGCACAATCAGTGTAAGGGATACGCAACACGGTCAGACAGCACTGTCCTTGGTCCCCAGTGTGCTGTACAGTGGGTCCCCAGTGTATGCAAGCCTAGCCTTTGCCAGCCTAGGGTGACGATCAAGGAGCCAAGATGGTGGTGCTTGCAGCATCTATCGTCAGCAAGAGTGGCAAGGGTGCGTCGGGATGCCTTCGCAGAGGTTCGGTTGATGGTTTCCTGATCTGAGCGATACATGCTGCCCTGCTTTGCCTTGCAGCCCTCGTGTCCCGGCAGTACATGGACATGAGCCGTATACGCATAGAGGGTCTCCTTGCAGCGTTTCCGAAGCTGGTAGGCAGCGGCAAGCAGCACACGTATGTGGAGACAGAAAACGTTCGATATGTGTACCAGCCAATTGAGGTGAGCTCCTGCTGCTCTCTGAGGGTGCTCAGCAGCAGTTTGATAGTGTTGAGAAGCACCTGGCAGTCTCACAGTGAGCTCAGCATCTAGAGTTTGGGTATCAGGCCCCTGCAGTTGGTCGGTCCTGGGGCCAGGGCATTCAGTTGTGATTAGAGCATCTTCTATGTGTTTTGTTGATGTCGAGATGACTGTTGCTGAACGAAGCAGTTTTGCCCGTACCTAGCCCTCTGGCTTGCATGCCGGAGCTTGGGGGCTTTGATGGGTCGGCACCAAAGCAGGCAGAGGCCACTGCAGCCGCAACAGTAGGTGATAACGCCGTAGCTGTTCCCCAGGACTCAGCAGCAGCACACCTAGAGCAGCAGCTCCATACCGCACTGACCTGGCCCCAGCAACAGCCCTCACAGCCCCAAATCAAGCATTCGCTGTCCTCTGCTGTGCTGTCACGCCCTATGCAGGGCATGTTTCTGCTGCTGGTGACCAACAGAGGCAGCAATATTCTGGAGGACCTTGATACGCTGCGGCTGCTGTCAAAGCTGGTGCCAGAGTATGCAGGCACCATGCTAGACGAGGAGGCAATCAGCAGAGCAGCGTTCGACCTCATCTTTGCATTTGATGAGGTCATCAGTTTGGGGCATAAGGAGAACATCAGTGTTATGCAGGTAAGCAGTGCCAGCAGTGTTTCCTATGCAGGTTAGCCTTGCTGGCAGACAGGCAGTGGCCTTCACAAGAGGCAGTACCAGCACAACAGACGTAGCGCAAGCAGTGCACCTGCAGGGGACGCGGTAGCGCAGTTGCAGACTGAGGTTCCTGATGTTGTGCATGCTGACACAGGACATGGGGTTTGCAAATTCAGTGTGCAGGTTGCTTCTCTCAGTGTGTTGTGCACAGTCTGGTTGGACAGCACAACAGCAAAACAGCTGTGACCACGGGAGGGCTCGAACCTCCAGCCTCTGGTTCCGTAGGCCAGCGTTCTATCCAATTGAACTACGCGGCCATGATCTGTGCTAAAACCCTGAAAATGGCTTATATGAAGGCCCAATCGCTGTTTTTCTGGCTGTTTCGGCGCCAAAACCGGGAAAATGAGCTTCTTGGTAGCAGCTGCTGGTGTGGAAGGGTGTTTGTGGGTCCTTGAGGCCGGGTTGTGCAGGCTGGTTGCCACTGGTCGGCAGCTTATGGTCTGGATTGACAGGCCCCAATGTAACACAAATCATCATCATCAAGCAGGCTGTCGGCAGCTCAAGTCCCGAATTGACGGGGCCTCTTGTAACAAATCACACACACACACACGCAGGCTGGGCCCTCAGCGCAGCCCTCTGACCGTCATGGTGCAGTCCAGAAGGAGGTGGTGGGTCAGGGAAAGGGGGTTAGGCCCTATTCGGTTGCTTGCTTGATCGCAATTGACAGGCCCCAATGTAACACACATCATCATCATCATCATCAGATCGCCAGGCGCCTTGTTACTATTGGGGGGATGATGGATTGGTGTCCCCGGTTGCCACTGGTAGGCAGCTTATGGTCTGGATTGACAGGCCCCAATGTTGAAGAAGAAGTGTGAAGGCCCCAATGTAGCACAGATCATCATCATCACGATCGCCACGTGTACCACGTCTGTTGGTTGGCTGTCTTTGGTGCCCATGGTAGTTGCACCGTGTGGCGCTGCGTCCCAGTCGCCAGCATTGTGTGCATATAGCTGCCAGGCTGGCGCGCTGCCGGGCAGCTCAGTAAGCCAGACTCTGTAGAGGAAGAAGCGTTCTATGGGGCGCTTTTTCCTTACAGAAGCCGACTTTCTGAGCTGCCCGACTGTGTGGCAGCCTGGCGGCTGTATGCACAGACTGCTTCACCTTCCGTCTCCTGCTTGACCTTTTCCTTTTTGCTGGTGCAATCCGTCTTTGACGCTGCTGCTATGTCCTCTGCTGTTACACTCTGGGCTCGCTGTCGCCACATGAACGTGGGCAAGGGCGTTCATGCACAGACACGTAGACTGTTGGTGTGAGGAGCTGTTGAAGTCGCGAGGATGTCGCAGGAAAGGGTTGGATTTTTGACTGGACTTGCTTTGTGTCCTGCTGTTGTGTTGTGCAGGTGAAGCAGACTGTGAGATGGAGTCTCACGAGGAGAAGCTGCCAAGATGATCATCCAGTCAAAGATCAACGACACCAAGGACATCATGAAACGCAAGGTGGGGCGCGGGGGCGGGGGGGAGGGGGGGGGGGGCATCATGGCTTTGGGGACGGGTGGTGCTGCAGGGCGTTGATTCTTGAGTTGTGTGTAACACTCTATTCATCGTGCAGCAGACCGGGGGGTGCTGTGTCGCACATTGCATCTGCACATTGCTGATCCCCGCCGCCGTTGCTGCTGCTGTTGTTGTTGCCACATCGGCTGCTGCTGCCGCTGCCGCTGCTGCTGTCACCAGGCGATGAAGATCGACAAGCACAAGATGGAGGCCAAGGCCAGTGCCCTGCTGAGCTCATGCTGTGTCATGCTGTGCCACTCGCTAAAGCTGTGCGCTGTGCTGCTGCTGCTGCTGCTGCCGCTGCCGCTGCTGCTGCCAGGCAATGGAGATTGACAAGCACAAGATGGAGGCCAAGGCCACCTCGCTGCGCAGCAACATGAACTGGGGCCAGGCCCAGTTTCAGCGGCATGGGCAGCAGCGGCATGAACAGGCCCATGGGCATGGACATGGACGCAGGTGGGTGCATGGCAGAGGATGGGACGCATGAACATGAACATCTTCAGGCTTCCATGCAGTGGGTCTGGGCTATGGTTGTGGTCGTAAGCAGTGTGGGTGGGTGGGCAGGTTGGACTGTGTGAACTTTTGGACAGGGCCCCAGACATTGTTTCTCAAGAAGTCAGAAGCATGTAGCACATGCTACTGGTGCTGTTTTTGTGCAGTGCGTCACAAGTCATCCTGTGGCACAATCATTGCTTCACTGCATCTGCCTGCCTGCTGCATCCCCCGCAGGTCCATCTCTGGGCATGGGGGCCAGCAGCATGTGCTGACACGCCCCTGTGCTATACCATTGCTTCACTGCATTGTCCCGCAAAATACCCAGCCCCAAGCGCGCAAAGAATGTGTCTGAGGCTCATTACTTGCAATGTGTTTCAACACACCCTGTGCCTAACCATCGCCTCACTGGTTGCCTGCCTGCTGCATTCCCCGCAGGTCCATCTGGGCATGGGTGTCGGCAGCATTTGCTGACACCCCCCCTGTGCTATGCCTTTGCTTCACTGTTGTCCTGCAAAACACCCAGCCCAAGCGCACAATATTGTGTCTGAGGCTCATCACTTGCAATTTGCTTCAATTTACCCTGTGCCTAACCATCGCGTCACTGGTTGCCTGCCTGCTGCATTCCCCGCAGGTCCATCCCTGGGCATGGGGGCCAGCAGCGGCGGTGGCGGCTTTGGTCCCAGCAGCAGCAGCAGCATTGGTGCAGCAGCAGCAGGAGCAGGCGGCAGCAAGGCCGGTCTGCCGCGTAAGGGCATGCAGCTGGGCAAGAGCAAGGGGGCCAGCAGTATGCTGGAGAACTTGGCGAAGGAGGAGGGTTGCTACGTTGGATGAGCCCAGCAGACCGACAGCAGCGGGGCCGACAGGCACACACGTCATTTCAGGTGTGTGGGCACATGTGGCAGGGGGGGGGGTGTAATGTTGGGTGGTGGGGGTGGGGGAAGTTCAAGGGCAGCACATTGTGGCGGGAAGCATGGTACGGAGTAGCATTCTGCAGCAGGGGCCAGCAGTATGCTGGAGAACTTGGCGAAGGAGGAGGGGGTTGCTACGTTGGACGAGCCCAGCAGACCGACAGCAGCGGGGCCGACAGGCACACATGTCATTTCATGTGTGTGTAAGACACTCAGCTGTGTCGACTCTGTGTTTTGAGAGGGGAAGGGGGTGCAATTGTCTTGGCAGTAGCGGACGGGGAGGTTGTTGCATGGGCAGCAGGTATGAGTGGGGTCAGGAAGGGTGTAGTGCTTCAGGAGTAGGGCCAGCAGTATGCTGGCCAAGGAGTAGGGTTTGCTTCCTTGGATCAGCCCAGCAGACCCCGCTACACAGCGGGGACAACAGGCACACATGTCATTTTAGGTGTGTGTCCTCTAGAGGGGGGGGGGGGTGTCTAATTAGTGGTGGGTGGGAGGGCGTGTTGCATGGGCAGCAGTGTGAGTGGGGAACAGGGTGTTGTGCTTTCAGCAGCAGGGCCATGGCAGCATGCCGAAAACTCTGCAAAGGAGGAGGTTGCTTCTGTGATGCAGCCCAGCATACCCAACCACTCGGTACATGCACGCCACCAGCTTCACTCTGCACTTGCCCTCCCAATGTGGATCCCTTGCAGTGGTTGCTGCTGCTGCGGCGGCATGCCCCCCCCGCCCCTCTTCCTCCCCCCTCTTCCCCCAATGTGGTCTTTGTGTGTTTTAGAGGAAGGCTGTGCACACCCCTCAACTCCCCCACATTTTGTCCATCTCTCAGCCTGTGTTTGCTGCTGCTGCTGCTGTTGCCGTGTCTGTCGTCTTTTTTTGTCCCCCCAGAGCCTGTGTTTGTGTCAATTGATGAAGCTATGGATGCCTGACCAAACAACTGATATTGCATGTGTCTCTTCTGCTGCTTCTGTTGCTGCTGCTGCTGCTGCTGCTGCTATGTTTGTCCCCAGAGCCTGTGTTTGTGTCGTTGATGAGAAGCTGTCTGTGCTGCTGAGCAAGACTGGTGGGCTGGGAGAGCTTGGAGGTTCAGGGAACCATGAGCCTCATCGTGGGCATTGATGCAGACGCATATGTGGCTGTGCAGGTGGGGTTTGGTTTTTTTTGTGTGTGGGGGGGAGGGGGGTCTTTGGAGTTCATTGCTGTGATGTATTGAGGGTGCAGGACTTGAGTGGGCGTGCAGTGAGCTACCAGATAACGGTTGTGTTGGCTTCTAGGGTATCATGCCTGTGATATGTTGTGGAATGGATGCTGGGGGCATGCAGGGGTCGTGTGCCTGTGCAAGTGGGGGTTGCCGTACCTTGGAGAGTGTTGGGGGCGTGGTCAGTGTTTGGGGGGCGGGGGTTCAGGGCGTCATGAGCCTCATCGTGGGCATGGTGCAGACACATACGTGGCCGTGCAGATGGGTGTTCTTGAAGGTGTTTGCTGGGACGTGTTGAGGGGTGAGTTAGTGAGAGTGGGGCTTTGGGTTCAGGGCACCATGAGCCTCATAGTGGCAGCGATGCAGACGCGATGTGGCCGTGCAGGTGGGTGGTTTTTTTGGTATGGTCTTGAGTCACGCTCTGCTGGGGTACCTCCCCCAACCTTTGAGTCACGTTGTTTGTTGGTCTGACAGCTGAGATCTCAGGTGTATTGTCTGGGGAACGTTTTGTAGGATTCAGAAGTCTTGTTGTTGGGCACAACAAGAGTTCCTGAATCCTTCAGGCATTCCCCAGACAAGACACATGATCTCTCAGCTGTCAGACACAAAGCTTGAAGCCACAAAGTCAGGCTCTGCTGGGGTACC
>VIIQ02000348.1:0-70294 GCA_007449985.2 Desmodesmus armatus
ACTGCCAGCAGTCATGCTGCAACACCAGGTGAGAGAGGGGGACGGGCTTGAAAAAAGACCCTGGGGGGGGGGGGACCTGTGACGTCTTTATGGGGGAGTATGTTACATGGACATTTTCGCCAAACAACAATGGCATTGCCCACCAGGATCGAGCCAGGTGAACCTCATAAGTTGTCTCCCCTGCGGTGGTTGCACCACCTACACCGGGTTGACCAAAGAAGGCAGAACCACCAGAATTGCAGCAAGTGCCAGCCATGCTAGGAACCTATTGTGTGCAGAGATGAGGGCAGGCAACTATACCAGTGTGGACACAAGAAACAGAACAAAGTCAGTCAAATACCCATAGTAAGGCCAAGCAAGCGTGCTCTGCGCACTTTCATTTTGTACAAAGTGTGTGCCAGGGCCGACTGTTCGGCATGTTGAAACACAGTAGCAACACAATCTTGGTCACCCAACTGGACTGAAGCCGGGTCAGCAAAGGCTGGGCAGGCGGTGCGCAGATCATCATACACGGGACATTCAAGAATGAAGTGCTTTAGATCTTCAACATTGTTGCTGGTGCCAGTACGGGCCAGCACAGCAGCGCGGTTGGCCAGCGAAGCGTCCTGACCAGAGCACAAACGACAGATGCGATCCGCCCTTGGGACAGACTCCCTACGCTTGCGACCCTGCTCAATTTCAAGATGATTTATGCTACCCAACGGCCCCATACTTGTGCAGCAGCATGTGGCTGGTATGGGGGGGGGGGGGACGGGGACTGCAGGGGTGCAGAGGCAAGGGTGTTAGTCACCAATCTGCACCTGCCAGCAGGCCTGCTGCATAGGCAGGTGACGGGGGCCAATGGCTGTGGCCTGTGGGGGTGGTTGGCGATAAATATGTGCACGTTGTTTGAGGGTTGGAGGGCAGGGGTGGTGCACAGTGACACACTTGCATCCACCCAATATATGTTGTCCTGCAGATTCCATGGCCGACTAGCTGCCGTCAACATCCTGGCAACTGCTGCAAGTGTGTTGTGTGCATTGCAACCCCAAAACAGTCGCAGCCACAAACCCTAACACTGTGTTTTCTGCGGCTGCATGCGCATGTGCGTCCATGGTTGCCTGCTGCTGCTGCTGCTGCTGCTGCAGGTCAGTGGTGCCCTTGCCACTGTGCTTGTGGGTGAGCGCAAGACGTCACCAGCAAGCGAGACAAAACCAGGCAAGCCGCCAAGGGTGAGTGACACTGTTGCGCCCATGTATGTGTGCTTATCAAGGAGGGGCGTTCTGCAAGGGTCTGCTCTTGTATTGTAGACTACCTCGGCCCAGAGCTGCTGCTGTTTGCGGCCAGCACTTCTGAGGCCCTACAGGACATCAGGCCTGCCCCGGCTGCCTGGATTGCTGCAATGTGCTACCGCAATCAACATTGTTATTTCAAACTTGCCTGCTTGCAAACCACTGCTCACCCCCACCCCCTGTGTCTCACCGTATAGGCCGTGGACTACCTGGGTCTAGATGCTGGCCGCCAGCTGCTGCTGTTTGCGGCAAGCAGTCCTGAAGCATTGCGTGACATCAAGCTGCCCCTGGCTGCTGTGTCTGCTTTGGGTGCTCTGTCACTGCCCAACTGATCCCTGCTTTGTTCTTTGATATGCCACCTCACCCCCCCCCCCCTTCCCCAAACACACACACAGGCCGTAGACTACCTGGGTCTGGATGCTGGCCGCCAGCTGCTGCTGTTTGCGGCAAGCAGTCCAGAGGCCCTACGTGACATCAAGCTGCCCCTGGCTGCTGTGTCTGCCGTGGGTTCACTGGACCTCCACACTGACCTGGTGGACCAACATATGTATGTGCTCAGCAGGTGAGTCAGGGACCGAGTAGAGATGCCCCCACAACACGAACACACACACAAAACCCCCCTCAACCACCCCCTGGGTGCCCACACCCCCTTCCTGAAGACACTCAGTCAGACCAACTCGTGCAGGTTTTCGGGAGTTGTTTGAGATGTGGTTGGGGGTTTGTGGGTTCACTGGACCTCCACACTGACCTGGTGGACCAACATATGTATGTGCTCAGCAGGTGAGTCAGGGACCGAGTAGAGATGCCCCCACAACACGAACACACACACAAAACCCCCCTCAACCACCCCCCTGGGTGCCCACACCCCCTTCCTGAAGACACTCAGTCAGACCAACTCGTGCAGGTTTTCGGGAGTTGTTTGAGATGTGGTTGGGGGTTTGTGGGTTCACTGGACCTCCACACTGACCTGGTGGACCAACATATGTATGTGCTCAGCAGGTGAGGCAGTCATGGAGATTTTGGTGGGGGGTTCGAGGGGGTTTCAGGGGGTTGGCTGTGTGCTGATTAGTGGAGCCCCACACTGACCTGGTGGACCCACCGGTTGGACCAACACCTCTACATGCTCAGCAGGCGGGGCAGGCAGCGGTGGTTGCATGTGAACCCCCCCCCCCCCCACCCCATGCCACCACACAAGCCGCGGTCCCTTGCTTGAACACGGTTTGGGTCTGTGGGGGTTTGTTTGCACTCTGTGAGCAACTTCTTGATTGTGCATAATGTGTCTCTCCTTCACAGGCCTGCCCTGAAGCTGTTGACAGCCAAGACCAACCTCAGCAGCCTCAAGCTCGACTTCATCCCCTGGCTCACACGACACTGCCTCAAGGCAACAGCAGCAGCAGCAGCAGCAGCGGCAGCAGCCGCCGGCGGCTACGCCGGCCGGTTGGGAGGCCTGTCCTCAGGGGGTTCAGGGGGTTTGAACCCTTCTGGCCTAAGCCCTGCAGAGCTGGCCCTAGCACGGCACGGCAGCGGCTTCCTACTCAGTGGCCCAGGGGGAAGTGGCAGCTACGGCAACATTGCGGCGGCTGCGACGGCTGCGCAGCCGCCGGCGGCTGGGGCCGCGGCGGCTGGCGACGGCACTGCTCCCAGCAGCAGCAGTGGTGGTGCCGCAGCCGCCGGTGGCGGCGGCGGCGGCAGCAGTGCCAGCCAGGGAGCGGCGGCTGCGGCGGCTGGTACTGCTGCTGGTGCTGCTGCCAGCAGTACGGCAGGCAGTATGGCAGGGGATATTGGGGAGTTTGGCGAGGGGGCTGAGTCGTGGGTGACTGATGTGGGCATGGGCCTGCCTGGAGTGCTGACGGGACTGGGAGTGCCTGGAGAGGGGTACATGGCCCTGAGCCACGCAGGTGGGTGCTGGGGGTAAAATGCGTGATGGGATGGGGTGGGGGGGGGGGGATAATGAGGGGGGGGGGGGGGGAGCTGGGGGGGGGGGGGGATAGGGGGGGGGGGAGCTGGGGGGGGGGGGGGGGGGTATATGGCCCTCAGCCACGCCGGCAAGTACGTTGGGTAAAGCAAGGAGAAAGTGAATTGAAGGGAAGGAGGATGGGGCTAAGGGATTGAAGGGGGATGGGGAGGGTGTGTGTGCTGATAGAGCTGGGGGCACACAGGCTCTCAGCACCCTAGCGAGGGCGTCTACAGCACACCAAGTGGCTGGCATCCTCGCCCAGTGCTTGTGCGAGCGTGTGTCCACAAATGTGAAGCTGACAGGTTCATTCTTGTAACACACACTTGCCCCAGCACTGGTGCATGTTTGCAAGTCACAGGAGGTGCTGTATGGTGCCATCGAGAAAAGGTCCGTGTTGCCGTGTGTCAGACCAAATTTGTTGTTTTGCTGTCCTACAGATGCTGCTGCCGCTGGAATCTGTATCACTGCCATTTTGTTGTGTCATTGGAATTTATGCTGCCAATGTTGCTGCCACTGCGGCTGCTGCTGCTGCTGTTGCCGCTGCTGCTGCTGCTGCTGCTGCTGCTGCTGCTGCTGCTGCTGCTGCTGCTGCTGCTGCTGCTGCTGTAGGTGCTGCTGCTGTTGCTGCTGCCAGCAGGGCAGGTCGAGTGGGTGTGCACATGGTGCCTGCGGGGCGCTACTGTGCACGTGTCAACAACGTGCAGGCATTTGGCGAGGTCAACAGAGATGTGAGTGGGCCTTCTGGGTGCGGTGGGGTGGTGTCTATAGGAAAGGGCGGGGTGGAGGGTGGGTTGCTTGCGCACCTTGCCAGATGCAGCTGTAGCTGCTAGTGCGGTTGCAGCCATCAGGCTTGCAAGAGGGCTTGTATTGCCGCTGCTGATGTTGGTGTGCGTGATCAGCAGAACGCATCTGACGATGTACCTGGAGCCAAACAAAGCAACCCACCCCCTACCCTGGTATGTACTTCGTCAAGTATGGTGCTGACAGTGCCCCCTCCCCCTCGTGCTCATTGTGTTCAGGTTGCTGCCGATCCATCACTGAGCAACCCCCTCCCTATCTTGTCTATTGTAGCAGGCGATCGACCTTGCTGACACTTGCCCCCCCCCCCCGCCCTTCCCCGCCGCCTGATGTGTTCAGGTGGCAGCTGCTGACACGGCCTGCAGTTGACTGGTCTGAGCCCCTCCAAGTATGACAACGTGGTGCCACCATCAGTCAGCCTCGGCACCAAGGCAACGGTGGGTGGCTTATTCAAATCAAAACAAAGTTACACCTGTAGTCATACAGCTCAAGAGCTCGTGCCAGCCATTCACTGATATTACGGATAGTAGAACATTGGGCTTATTTGGGGGGGGGGCTTTTCCTTGATGTTTGTGGCAGCTGATTGTGGGGGCTGGGTGGTGACGCAAGGGCGACTGATGCCAAGCACAGCGGCGTCTGTCAAGGGAGAGGGGGGGGGGTGCAGCAGTACGTCAGTGTGACAATGTGGTGCCACCCTCAGTCAGCCTAGGCACCAACGCAACGGTGGGTTGGATGGAAGGGGGGGGGGATGTGGTTTGCCGCTGCAACGGTACACACACAAACTGCAGCTAACCCTTGGAGTATGCCGCGTATGCTGACGCCTGGCTGGTTTGTCCACATGGTGAGGGCTTGTCACTTCCGCCCCTTTGCTGATCAACCCCTTGCTACTGCTGCTGCTGCTGCTGCTGCTGCTGCTGCTGCTGCTGCTGCTGCTGCTGCTGCTGCTGCTGCTGCTGCTGCTGCTGCTGCTGCTGCTGCTGCTGCTGCTGCTGCTGCTGCTCCAGGTTGGTCCCTCCTGCATTGTTGGTGAGGACTGTGTGGTGGGTGACAAAAACCAGCGTGAAGCGATCAGTCATTGGCAACAACTGCAGGTGTGACATGGTGCCTGGGGGCAAGGGGTCCCTTGGGGGGGGGGGGGTGTCAGCGGCGCAAGGGAGGCAGGCTGTGACTGTATGGTGTGTGGTGTGTACATAATGGCATGGGGTGACCTGGTGGGTTCAATCAATGGCGAGCAATGACAGGCTCATATACGCTCACAGATAAGGGGGTGGGGTGGGGGCGCTGGGGCTTGGGGTGTGATTGCTGCTGTAGTCACCACATTGTGGTAATTGACTTCATTATGTCATATCTGTTGACCTGCTGCTGCTGCTGCTGCTGCTGCCGTCAGGCTGGGTGCTGGTGTGAAGGTGATCAACTGTGTGCTGATGGACGGCGTGGTTGTGGCTGACGGCAGCACATACAGAACTGCCTGGTGTGCAGCGGGGCAGTGGTGCAGGAGCGCGCAACACTCAAGGACTGCCAGGTGGGTTGGGTGTGTGTGTGGTTGGGTGTGTGTGTGTGTGTGTGTGTGTGGGGGGGGGGGGGGGGCATGGGGGGGGGCGCCATGACAGCGGTGGGGGGGTGGTGTGGGGGGGGGAGGGGGGGGCATGGGGGGGGGGGGGCATTGGGGTGTGTGTGTGTGTGGGTGGGGTGGGTGGGGGGGGGGGGGGGCATGGGGGGGGGGGTGCGCCATGACAGCGGTGGGGTTGGTGTGGGGGGGGGAAAAGGGGGGGGGGGGGGGGGGGCAGGGGGGGGGGGGGTGCGCCATGAGAGCACGGTGTGTAGACACAGGAAGTGCATCCAGCCGTGTGTGTGTGTGTGTGGGGGGGGGGGGGGGGCAGGGGACAGCGTTGTGCGTGATCATCGCTGCAGTGCAGCCGCGCAGTGGTGCAGGAGCACGCAACACTCAAGGACTGCCAGGTGTGTTGTGTGTGTGTTGTGGTGGGGTGTGTGTGTGTGTGTGGGGGGGGGGGGGGGGGGGGGGGGGGGGCATTTGGGGGGGGGGGGGGTGCGCCATGAGAGCACGGTGTGTAGACACAGGAAGTGCATCCAGCCGTGTGTGTGTGTGTGTGTGTGGGGGGGGGGGGGGGGGGGGGCTAGGGGGCAGCGTTGTGCGTGTGATATGCAGTTGGGCGGTGGTGCAGGAGTGGTCCACACTCAAGGACTGCCAGGTGCGTGCAAGACACTGGGCTCAATTCAAACCTCTATGTGTATAGACACATGAAGGCTGTGCGTGTGAGGGGGGGGGGTAAAGGGTAAAGGGAGACTGTGTCAGCTTGGTGGCAGGTGCTAGGGGAAGGGGGCTTTTGTGCATATTGTGGGGCGGGGTAGTTGTTCAAGGCGGGCAAGATTTGTGGTGACTCAGCTGGCGTAAGGAGACTCAACTGCTGTTTCTGGACGTGATAAGTGTCAGATGATCCTGTGAATCCGAACAGCTTTATCATATATGGTGCTGCTGCTGCTGCTGCTGCTGTTGCTGCTGCTGCTGCTGTTGCTGCTGCTGCTGCTGCTGCTGCAGGTTGGGCCTGGCTTTGTTGTTGCCCAGGCCTCAGACCACAAGAGTGAGACACTGGCAAAGACATGAGAGGGGTACACGCGCCCCAATCTGTGTAATCATCTGCATGGTGTATGAACCCGGGGATGGCAGTGCTTGGCCTGCATGGAGACCTGTAAGAAGAGTAGGCATGTGCAATCATTTAGATGAGGTGCAACTACCACTCTGCATCTGTGCAGACCACCCAATGCAGGGGGGGGGGTCAATTGCAAGGGCGACAAAAAGCAAGACTCGAACGCCAGCATATGCTGAGAATGTGAACTCAAAATCAGTGTGGTGTTTGCCTCACAGAACAGGCAGTCTTGATCTTCCAGCACCAACTGTGCAGGTGCAGCTGCTGAATATGATCAGTGACTAGATGATCATTAGTATAAATGAGTAATCATGATGGATACCGAGACAGGTTCAAACCGAAACACCTTCATTTATCGCCACGTGTTGTGAATCTGCGAACTGATGCCTATCTGGATCACGCCTACAGCCTGCCATGTACTTTTTCGAGAGCTTTTTCCGAAACCACTGACTTGAGACGTGAAGCTTTCGACTGCCTTCCAACAAAACGACATCGGTTTTGTATTTGGTTAAGCTTTGTTATATGCGTGCGGGGCGGATGTCGCTGCCGCTGCGGGAGTGGGTACTGCTTCTGGGAGTAGTGGTGCTGCTGCAGCAACAGGCACAGGTGGAGGCCCGAGCAACCTGCAGGCTGCACTTGGAGGGCTTTGGAAGCAGTCAGGGAATCAAGTTTATTCAGCTCTCTTGCTCTGGTGGCAGCATCACAGCCCATGCACACCCCGTGCTGTTGGGCAATGTCACCCGCACATTCTCAGGTGTTCAATGGTCAGACGAGGGCGACTGTGCAAAGTACACAAAGTGCTTACTGACACTGTGTGGAGACACATCCGCGACCTTTTATGCCCCAATCATTCGCAATGTCAATGTCTCAAAGACATCAGTTGCGTTCCTGTGTTTGGCAGGCAATAGCGATGTGGTCTTTGAGGCTGCCCGATTTCAGGAGAATGCAGGCCGCCCAATTTCGACGCTTTCCCGGAGTGTGAAGCTCCATGTCAAGGGCTCAAATTTCACTGACAACAAGCTCCCAGGGAAGCATTTGGTCGGTGGTGCGGTGTGGCTAGGTGGAGGTACGGCGGTGGTGGAGTCCAGCGTGTTCAGTGGCAATGCCGCACCACTGAACGGAGGTGCCATTGCAGTCACCGACAACACCGCATCCATTGACCTGTCCTGGTCGGTGTTCACTGGCAACAGCGGTGAGCTACACATGCTCTGAGTTTATGTGCTGGGGTGGAGCATCATGCTACATTGTGCTGGCGATGTGTGTCCCCGGTTGTTTCTACTTGACCCGTGGAGATCTTGCAGTGGTCAAGCACCCAATAGCATTGCTCGAGTTGCCAGCTATGGTTGCCAATGTCAAGTGTGGGGCAAAGGGTCTTCAAACTTCAGCAACTATGGTCAACCCTAAAGGTATCCGTATATCTTGGGCAATGCAAGCGCCCCACTCAAGAACTGCTGCAACAAAGCCAAGTAATTGCCCTGTAGACTGAGGTTGAAAAAAAGGCATGGCACGTTTGCAAGGCACACTATCAGTTTGGCCCGTTTCTATGCTGTTCTATGCTGCCTGCAGCTCCAACACATGGTGGAGGTGTTCATGTTGAGAGCAATGGCACCCGTGCCTTAGTGCAGCACTGTGTCTTTACCAACAACACAGCACAATGGGGTGGTGGGCTCAGCCTTTTTGGATTACATGCAGGTAAGCCCAAGGTGACACGTGCAGTACTCTCTGACTTACAATATGGAATCTGTTGATTGAGAAAGACTGAAACTTTTGTTGTAGTGGGCCGGTTGAGCTGAAACTTTGGCCACAGGTCAACATGACATCGTGGTATATGTTGTTCAGAAGCTTCGTCAACGTAAACCTTGAAGTCCAACTCAAAGGAAAACTTGACCATTGAATTGCCAAAAGGGGCACGTGTTGCTTGCGCTGTGTGCCCCCGGTGGTCAATGTCCACGTTGGCCAGTGCAAAAAAAGTCAAAGATGTGACAGCGACGCCCACTAGAAAGGTTATGCTGTGGATTCAGTGTATGTTGCATGATTTTAGGTGGTTGGGACCGCTGGTTTGGCAACGCCTGCTGGCGACCCACTGATCACATGTCAATCAGCAATAAGTCCGTTCTCCCTGGTGATGTCGCTGTGATACTTAACAAATAAATACCTGAAACTGTTTTGAATGCGTTCGATGCTTGAGTATTGCACGTGGAGCCCTGTTTGCCCCGTTCCTGCACAGCTGCATGTGTCCGCAAAAGTTGCCCATGGCCATGTGCCGTCAAAGCATGGTCACATCTCCGTCAAAGAGTGTATCACAACATATTACAGCTCGCAACACACGTTCAGCATACTGTAACGCATGCTGGTGCTCACTGGTGGGCTGGTGACCAGCTTGATGTACTTGACCGGCAGCAGCAGAGGAAGAAGGGGCTACAGGGCGACACACGCAGCTACGCTGCAACGACACCCAGCATCGGAAGGGAACCAAAGTCCTTTGCAGGACCTACAAGGACGGGAACAGACAGCACGGAAAGGAGAGAACCCGCCACCATAGATGTCTGCAGAGGAGACTGTCTGAAAGGAGGGGACCACCGGCAAGGCTTCAACCCCACAAAGCTAGCCACACAGACAAGAGGGCTTCCACCAGTACCAAGCCGAACACACACCCCCATGCCCCCGGGGCGACCACTTCGAACACAATGTGGAAGAAAGGCTCCAGCTGTGCTGCGATACACACCCCCAAGACAGGTGCCCGGGGTGTCAGAGCGACACCTTTTGTATACCGGGCTGCCCCAAGTCAGCGCACCCAAGCACCTGCACCGTTCACAGGCCAGCAACACTGCCCCCTACAACCAGGCCCAGGGCCACTGCACGGCCCTTGCCTGTGTTCTGCTGCCACTGCAGCTGCACACCAGCACCTGCCTGCTGACTCAGCGGACTGCTGCTGATCCAGCCAAAGCTGCTGCTGCTGCTGCTGCTGCTGCTGTTGCTGTAACCGCGACCAAACCACGGCACAGTGAGGATAACCAACACTGTACGTGATGCTGCACGCCAGTTGCTGCTCCAGCTCCAGCTCCAGCTCCCCAGCTACTGCTGTCAACTGCTACTGCCCCACCGTTCCGACAGCCCACTGTGCTGGCCAAACGCCGGTCTGAAACAGCCACAACACAAACCCAGAAACCAACAAAAACAAGGGACCACACAACAACCCCAGCGCGGCCTACGTGAAAGACCCACGTTAGGGTAGCGTTTTTTTGAGAGATAGGTATTACATAGGTCGTCACCACTTGGGGGTGACGGTAAATACTTGTGGGTCACCCCCAGGAGGTGACCTGGAAATTGTTTCACCGTCACCTTCAACTGCCCACAGCTGAAAGCCCCACAAACGAGTCCATACGGCTCACCAGAAACCTGTCACTAAATCAATATACCAGGGAAATTGATTTTGCGGCCAGGCAACACCCCACTTGTCATCCCGGTATTGTTGTTGTGCCTGGGAAATGTGTTAATAGTGTTTTTGCTCGGTGTCAAGCTCTGTGCCTGTGATGAACATAACACTGTGCTTTACAGTCGTTTTGATAGCTGAGTTGCACGGTACGGCCAGTGAGCTTGCTCAGCGGCCCTGGCGGTTACAGTGCAGGTCAACAGTGGAAGCATGTGCCAGCAAGTAGTCAAGTTGCGCTCGGCACAGGGTGCTGAGCCCTATTCTAAAGTAATGTCGCTTAAGCAGCACCGTTGTGATGCACATGGACAAAGTCAAACCCCAAACTGCACAGGTTGACAATGCCTGGTGTATGTTTGCTTCTTCAACGCTGATCGCTCACGTGTAAATCTCTATTTTGAAATAATGGCTACTAACAACTTGAGGGCACCCGTTGTCGACGGGTTAACGGAAATCTTCTGTTGGCATTCAAATCAGGCCTCAACTTTGGTCACACTGGAGCCCAGTTCACACGAACACGTCTAGAACCTGATACTTCCTACACGTGCACGTTACTACTGTGGTATATCGCATCGTCGCTCGCTGTTGACGGACTGTGCCAAGCTTCGATGAGTTGAGTCTGTTTGCCCCAGTGAGCGCTTCTGATGTCGGCCTTTTTTGGTGGTTGGCGTTCATTCTGGAGTTCTGCTCATGACGGCGCTGCTTGTACTCGGACAGCTGATGACAGCGGCCAAGACCAAGGTGATTGGCTATCTCCATACATGCAAACACAAGCTAGTGCTCACCCCAATGCTTCACATCTGTGCACATATACTGATATCCATGTGTTTAGATATCGGTACTGGGATCGTCCTGCCAAGCAGGCAGGCAGGCAGCCTCTGCTGTGCCTCTGATCTGCTGACCACCACCCTGCTGATTGTTTGAGCTGTACATGAGCACACCACCAACCGATGGGTTCATATGGTCTTCACGGCATCGTGTTCCTGATATACATGTATGTTCTGTGTTTGACGCAGTGGAAGGTGGTTGGCAGCAAAGTCAGCAGGAGACAGCACATGCTGCTGCTGTTACCAGCGCACAACCACAGTCAGCAGCAACAGTAGCAGCAGCAGCAACCCCACAGCACCTAGATGATATTGCTGCCAGTTGGAGTCAGTCACTCCCACAGAATTCTGCTGCTGCGGTTGCTGCTGCTGCAGCTTGTCCTCTTACGTCCAGGACTGTGCAGCAAGGGCCGCAGGGTCCACAGCCTCAGCCTCACATGTATCCATTGCAGCAGCAGCAACCCCATCCTCTCAGCGGCGTCACTGATTTGGGGTTCCAGCCTGAGGTACAGCTTGGTCAGCAGCGCCTTCAGCAGCGAGCGGGTGATGTAGCGGCATCCACCACTGTCAGAGTCGCCGCTACACAGGCTGCTGCTGACTCAGAAGAGTATTCTGATGTAGATGATGAGGTGGCCAAGATTGACGCTGATATAGCAGCACTGCAAGCAACTTATGACCGTTACGCAGCTGCAGGCGCAGCTACTAAGGCGTCGCTAGCTGCAGCTGATGTGGACCGCAGCTCCCGTGCCCCACAGGCAGCTGCAGTCGCAGCTGCTATGGCACCCCATGCTGCAGCAGCTGATGGCAACTATTGTGCCCAACCAGCGTCGCTAGCTGCAGCTGCTGTGGACCGCAGCTCCGGTGCCGCACAGGTAGCTGCAGTCGCAGCTGCTATGGCACCCCATGCTGCAGCAGCTGATGGCAACTATTGTGCCCAACCAGCAGCTGCAGGCGCAGCTGCCAAGGCGTCGCTAGCTGCAGCTGCTGTGGACCGCAGCTCCGGTGCCGCACAGGCAGCTGCAGTTGCAGCTGCTATGGCACCCCATGCTGCAGCAGCTGACGGCAACTCCTGTGCCGAACCAGCAGATGCAGGTTCAGCTGCCATGGCACCGCCTGCTGCTAGAGCTCCTGGCAGGCCGCGTGCCACAGCTTCTGTTGGCAAAGTGCCTGCCTCAGGCGCGGGCACAGCGGCTACACTACCGCCTGCTGCAGGAGCTGGTGGCAGCTCCCGCACCAGAACAGCACAAAGCGCTTTAGGGTTTAGGGTTAGAGGCACTACCTGCACAACATAGCAAATGCAGCAACAACAATTCCCATCAGATGTGATGCACATGTCAACTGACAACCAAAGACCAAGGGGAGCTTGCAGACACGGGAACCAACAGGTTGCACTGCGGGGGAAAGGAGCGGGGGAGGGGGGAGGGGGGAGTCAGGTGGGCAGCAGCGAGCCTGCTGCTTTTTCTGATGGGTTGTGCAAGCGTACACCCAGCCCTCTGGTGCAGCACCAGTATAGTACCAGCATCATTGAAGACGACCACCTGAATAACCCACATGCAGATGGACAGTGTGGTATGGGACACACCCACCCAAACCGATAATAAACACACCAATCAAACACCCCAGACTCACCAGCCTTTGCCAAGCGTGGTACACGCATCAAGCCGTCCAGCGCAGCAAACATAATCACCACAGGGTGCACCCCAGGAGCGAATGATGGCAGGGGGTTTTGCTGCAACTGCGCACGGCCCTGCTGCAGGTCATCATCTTGCTGCTCAGGCCCAGGGCGGTCCCCAGGTTGCGGCTGCGCAGCACGATACTGGCCTGCGTCATGCTGCTGTGCCTGCCCAGCCTGTGGCTCAGCTTGGGCCTGCCGGTAACCATGTGCCGCGTCAGACGGCTGCTGCTGTTGCTGCTGCGGGGGAGCCTGAGGTTGCTGCTGTGGTTGCTGGTTGTCCTGCTGCTGAGGAGCCGGGGGGGCAGCAGGCATAGCCTCGGCCTGCTGCCTGTGTGCTTCCTGCTGCTGCTGCTGCTGCTGCTGCTGCTGTGCTAGGCCAGCTGGCTCTGGGCCCATGGCAGGGAACCCATCCCGCAGGTGCACAGCCTGTTGCTGCTGCAGATAGCCTAGATGGCCCTCTCTGCACACATCACAAGGCACCACACCCTCTGCTGGCAGCCCCAGGTGGACAGGATCTGCGCACTTGACCTGCAATGCTGCAAAGCTGTTGAGGGCAGCACGTAGGTTCTTGCCAAACCGTGCTGCTGCCACACCCTCAACCCAGAGACCCTCTGATGCCAACTGCTGGTGCAAGGCATCTGCAACACTGGTGATGCTCATGCGCTGCTGGAACTGCCGCTTTGTGTACAGTTGCTGCAGCAGGTCAGCCCTGAACCACAGCGGTGGTGCTGGGTTGTTGCGCTCCAGCTGCACTGCTTTGACAGGAGTACCAGGGTAGCAGCCTGCTCTGAAGGGGTGAAGGTTGTACTCAGCTGCACACCTGCAAAACCAGGGCAACAGCGTGGCGTATCAAAACACTTCAGTGCAGTAGGGCTACCAGGCTGGCATACGAGTTATACCGCTGTTGTCACCTGCTTTCTGCCACGACAACTTGGTGGGCTGTGGGAGGTGTATGCTCAACTGCTGCGCCTATGTGCAGGTGACCAAGGCGACGCACAAACTGCCAGCCCATTCCAGACAGCCATGGCCTCACCTGGAGCATTTGCGCTTTGGCACCTTGATGCTGATCAGAGCTGTAAAGGTCACCAGAACAACCTCAGCCTCAAAGATGCTGCGGTTGTCCTGGCAGCACCCACAAGAGGGGCATGGCGCCTCGTTACAGCTGCACAACAATAACAGTGCAAACACATTGAACACTGCTCATTGCAGTCACCTAACTCAATCAGCTGCCAGAACATTCATGCAGCACACTGGATGAAACTTGATGGCCCCAACATGTGGCAACAATGCGCTACAGCAAGTCCTCACCAATGTTGAATGTGGCCTGCCAGCGCTCTGTGTACACAATGTCTGAGGCTGATGCGGTCCATCGAAGCAGATATCCAGTCATCTGGGTCTTCGAGAAGGGCCCAGTGGCGTGCAGCTGATACATTGTTGGCTGCTGCACTTCGAACAGTAGGCTCCCGCCTGGACTGCGCCCTGTATCTGAGCTGAGTACCCTGCTCCCACTGCTCTGACGTTGCTGTGTCTGGCTGAACACCGCCTGAGTGCTGCCACTGAGCGTCATGGTCGCCATCCCCAGCATGCCCACCATCACCACTGTCAAACGCAGCATCTTGCTGTTGTTGATGGGTTTGCTGCTGCTGCTCATCAACAGAGCTGACAGGTGGAACTTGAGGTGCAACAGGAAAGTTGACTCTTGCAACGGATGGAGCAGCGCGTCTGTTATGAGCCCTTCCCACAAATGAAGACATCAGACGACAGGATCACAGGTGAGGATCACCATCAGGATCAAAGAGGGCAGGTGTACACTTTGATGGCGTTCAGACAATTGTCACACGTTGCATGCGAACATAATGCAACACACCGCAGCGAAAAGAGACATCAAGGAGCCTCTCTGGCCGTTGATGACATTTTTTCAAACGCAACCTGCACGAGTAGAAGGATGTGATCCACTTTCAAACAACATGACCAACGCGTGCCAGAAAAGGTCACGATGAATGCAATCCGACAGTGCAAGCAGCGAAGCAACGTTGACCGGTGGTTGAGTCTGACCAACGCCGAATGCTGCATCACACAACCGAAATGTTCACTTGTACTTAGAATATAGTAAGGAATATGCAAGGCACTGTCGTAGACGGGGCCTTGCCGATTGTTAGCACACGCATAGCCTGCCACAATGGTTGCAACCGTAGTGACACTGGGATTATTCCTCGCATTGTGTTTCCATTTGCGCACATATGCGTACGGGTGGTGGGGGTATTTTGGGCATCGCCCTGCTCTCCGCCGAGACACTGCTGGCGGCATTATTTTTGAGGTCTGCAGCAGCTAGGATCAACTGGAAGAACTTTATATGATACCTTGCACCTGTTGCTTTGTTCTGCAGGCCTCAGAGTGGGCTGCTGCACAAGGGGACTTGATGGTGACGGTGAAACAATTTACAGGTCACCCCCTGGGGGTGACCCACAATTATTTACCGTCACCCCCAAGTGGTGACGACCTATGTAATACCTATCTCTTTTTTGAAGCTGATACACCGTGTTCGTCTGACCGGAGGGGAGCGAGGAGCGATAGCACGGTTTTGGGCAGCTCAGGGGGGTTAGTAACTGGAATCTGGCCTGATCTGGCCTGATCTGCAGTAAAACAGTGCTGGGAGGGGGGGGGGGGGTGAGCAAGGAGCACTTTGGCCCCTGAAACCATGCCCCCCGGGGGGGAGCAACTCCATCCCTGACACAGACGAACACGGTGTATCAGCTTCAAAAAAACGTTACCCTTAGCACATCGCGATGGCTGAGCTCAGCCCGTGCTGCACAGGCTGCCTCCTGATCCGCGGCACAGACACATGAGGAATAACTACTGACTATAATAGGGGCGACACACACCAGCGAGGCTGGGCTGGGACAGCCCCTGGCGCATGTTGCAGCGCCGTGCTGATGCGAGGCAGTTTTACGGCATGCCCAGGCCATTGGTGTACTTGACCGGCAGCAGTCAAACCACAAAGTTTGAGCAGTCCATGGGACAGTCCATGGGTGTGCCTGCCACAGCCAACAAGTAAACTTTGCCGGCATCTCAGCACTACTACCGTAATCACCCTAATAATAAGGCTACCCTATTAATAAGGCATGGTTCAATGCACATTGTGGTCCACCCTAATTGTAAGGCAGCACCTGGCCTGGGCTTCCAGGGCCACCCTAATTGTAAGGCAGGGAGGGCCTAGATCCTTCATGTTTGGCACTCGGAAGTGCGGTATGTGCCAATCGGCGCATATATACATGCTTACACGACCTTTCGAGGTGTTTTCGGCATCTCCTGCGGCTACATCAAGCATCGTGACAGGGCGGGAATCGCTCCGAGGCACCCTAATTATAAGGCAATATCAGCCCAAAAACTTCCACCCACCCTATTATAAGGCTATAAATTGGGTTATAAGGCTTTTAGGGTAGCCTTATTATTAGGGTGATTACGGTATTGGACCCCTCCCACTCAGCGGCAGCAGCAAAAAGTTGGTGTTGCATGCAATCAATATGTCTTGTCTTGCCCTAAAATAGAGGCGGGGTGCAGGCACGACCTCAGCAGCTACGTAGAGGGGTGCAAAGAGAAATTTCAACATCGTCAAAAACTGAAATGCGTCTGGGACCCCTGGGACACGTAATTGCTCGAAGGTAAAAAAGAGTGATACACCCTGATAAAACATGACATACGCCAGCCAACTGGCGTCGATCACACTGAGCTTACAAAGGCTTTCTTTTGTCTGTGTTGTGTGCATGAAGTGGTGGTTTCTTTGTCCAATTTCACCACAAATCATGCAGCAGGCGCAGGGGGTGCCATGTATGTTGCAAGCACCGCAAGGCTGAACCTCACAAGGAGCGTTGTCAAAGGGAACACTGCGACTCTCCATGGTGGAGGTGTTGGTTTGTGGGGAAAGGCGGTCGCACACTTGGAGATGGTTGTAATCAAAGATAACAATGTACAGAGAAAGGGTGGCGGCATCTCCGTTGGAGGGACGGTCAAAGCAAGTGTGCAGGACGTGTTGTTTCAGAACAACACAAGCGGCAATTGTTGTGGTGCTATCTACCTCTACGAGAACAGCTCCACCAAATCCATACGCACATTGTTGACCTTCAACTCTGCTTTGGGCTCACAAGGTGGTGGCGCCATAGGAGTCTGGGGAAATGCCACCATTGCAATCGTTGATGCCAAGATCACCAACAATACAGCCATGTTTGCTGGAGGTGTAGATGTTGAGGAAAACGGCACGTTGCACGTATTGTCATCTGTGCTGAGCGGTAACACCGCCAAGGTGTCCGGAGGAGGTATGTATGCTGGTGGCAACAGCATTGTGACGGTCAAGGAGTGCACAATGGCGCATAACATCGCGGAAGGAAAGGACGGGGGCGCCATATTTTCTCATAACACATCCAAGGTTGTTGTTATCAAGTCAGTGTTGAAGGGTAACCAAGGGCGTTTTGGGGGTGCGATGTCTTTTTTCAACAACTCTGGGCATATTGTGGCATGTCATATGTCTGGCAACATCGCTTCGTCCGCTGGTGGGGCGGTGACAGTTGGAGAGAATGGTACATGCGCAATAGATGCGTGCAAGTTGGAAGCAAATTATGCACAAAATGGTGGAGCTATTTGGATGGTACATGCAAATCATGTTGGGTTGCACCAATGTGTGTTTCACAACAATGTTGCCTCCAGCTTTGGAGGTGGTGTGCATGTTAGTGGCAACACATCAAAAGCGACCATGTCATCGTGCCAATTGGTCAACAACACAGCCCGGCAAGAAGGTGGGGCGATTTGCGCCAGCGGTTCGTCCAGAATTCATATGATTGGAGCAACCAAAGGTGTTGGCAACAACGCTGGCAGTGGCGGCTTCGCCAGTTTGGATGCAAGCGCAAGGTTGGAAGTCACCAATGGTACGTTTGAGCGTAATTCCGCCACTGGGCGTGGGGGCTTCATATATGTTAATGATCGAGCTGAAGTGGAGCTAAGGGCGTGTCACATCCACGGCAAAGTCCACCAAGCGACCGTGTTTGGCGGTGCATTTAACTTGGAAGGGAATGCCACGCTCAACTTGTGTTCATGTACAATGACTGGCTTTCATGCGTATCGCGGTGGGGTGATTGCTTCTTTCAGCAATAGTTCGTTCCATGCACAAAACTGCACCGTCTTCAATTGCACAGCCTCGGATGACGGTGGTGGAGTGTCGTCTTCGAGTTACTCTTACCATTCATGGTCTGGGGGCTCCTTTCGGCTCATGCGGGCTAAAGAAGGTGCGGCAGTTTCCATCATGCGTGGCAGTATGGACATTTCTGACACCTCTATCTCAAATGGGACAGCACATGGTGGGGGTGGAGCACTCAAAGTCACCTCGACAGCACGTGTTGTTTTGAACCGATGCAACATCCAAGGCTGCAATTCTAGTGATAGTGGTGGTGCGGGGCTGTTGGCTCAAGGAGATGCTGAAGTGGTTGTGTTGCAAAGCAACATATCAGACTGCTATACGCGCTTTGGAGGAGGTGGGATTGCGGCACACGAAAATGCCACCTTGCTCTTGCAAGGATGCTTAGTGCAACACAACAGAGGCACTACTTGTGGTGGGGCATTCCACATTGAAAGCACGGCTCGACTGGTGGCATCCAATTGCAGTGTTGTTGACAATGTATGTGATGATAGAGGCGGTGGGATGTGTGCTATCAACAATTCATCTTTCATTCTTCGAGGATGTGTGGTTGCAAGGAACGTTGCTGAGAAAGGTGCTGGCATTTGGTTGGACGGGTCAGCAGCCATGGGGTTGCAATACACACATGTTGAAAACAACACCGCAACCTCACTTGGTGGGGTGTGATGCTGGCCAGTACCAGGTTCAAGCTGACAGAGTTAACAACATCAGTGCGAAACAACAATGCCCCACTTACCAACAAAGACGTGACGGTCATACCTTCCAACCTATCAAACACCAACAATACCACAATTGAAGGCTTCGTGAGTCGCTTGGGCACAGACGCTGGCTTGCTGAATGTCACGTTGCGCACAAGTGGAGCTCAGGGCTTGCCATCTGAGAGCACGCCTGTGCATGCCATCATCGATGATTTGGTGGTTGCGAAAGCCCACAGTGGGCCTGATGGTATGCTTACCATGCATGTCAAGCTACGCAAACCTCCAGGTGTGTATACAGAGAGCCACCAGATCATGAGAGTAAGTACTTGCACATTTCATCATGCACATCAAATGCGAAAAAGACAAACACATGTTGCCAGCGTGCACCCCTTATTGCATTGTGTGACAAGAATCAAATATATTTGTTTAATAGTCATATTGATGTGTGCATAAGTTTGCTGTATGTGTGGTGTTCGGCATGCAAGCAGGTACATACCAAGTAAAATTTGCCGTCCCTCCCGCTGATGGCCCACTCTCGACAACCATTACAGTCCATGTGGTCAATTGTAGCTTGGGCGATGTTACGTCGGCAACTGGTGATGCTTGTCAGACTTGCGAAATTGGGTATTACTCATTTGATCCCCGCAACAGTACATGCGACATATGTGTACCCAATGCCGTGTGCAGCGGAGGTGCAACCATAACTGCGGCGCCTGACTTTTGGCATTCATCACCCCGCAGCATCCAGATGCACAGGTTGGACTAGCAACTTACTTGCCAAGTGGTGCTTCTGGGGTCAAGTCCAGACATTGTAATCTAGAGTGGAAGTATAACTCGTGAACTTTGTCGGTGCTAGCAATACGCACAAGGCACAACTCACTCAATGCATACATGATTATACTAATTGAACACAACCAAAATAATGCTTGCCCTTTAACACAACATGCAGTACACTCATGGGACTTTTAGGTTATGACTACTGACAAACGTTCAATTTTCATGTTGTGACAGGTGCTTAAACACAGAAGCTTGTCCTGGCGGTGGCAACACCTTGCATGCAC
This sequence comes from Desmodesmus armatus, assembly GCA_007449985.2. Taxonomy (NCBI): domain Eukaryota; kingdom Viridiplantae; phylum Chlorophyta; class Chlorophyceae; order Sphaeropleales; family Scenedesmaceae; genus Desmodesmus; species Desmodesmus armatus. Next base: position 19,566 of record VIIQ02000348.1, read on the forward strand.
AAAGTGGCGGGTCCCTCACAAAGGACTTCAAGTCAAGGCAGTGTGCAACTGGGTACATGGGCAACCTGTGTGGACAGTGTGACGTCCAGTCAGGCTACGGCACAGTCAAGCCCTTCACCTGCAAGCCTTGCATGAAGCCTACTGTGACAATCGTGTTGTACTCAGTGGCAACATTGGTGATGCTTGTGGCTGTGCGCATCATGTCCGCGTTGGCGTTGGCTGACGCGGGAGGTGTGGCACCAGACCAACCAAGGCCGTGTGATCTCATCAAGCCATTGGTCTTGTATGCACAGTATCTGTTCATCATCACCAATATCAATGGTGTTCCGTGGCCAAAACCCATCAGCGTGGTGGTGCAAGCCCTGAGCTTCTTCTGGTCAAGCACTTCCAGTAATAGCCTTGGGTTGGACTGTGTTTTGCGCCACAGCGATGCATTGCCAGTGGCAATACAAAGAACACTTTTCAGCCTGCTGATGCCCATGGCCATGTTGTTTGTGCTATTGCTGCTGGATGTGCTCTGGTTGCTACGTTCACGCATGCCGCGGCGCGGTGTGCGCAGGCAGGGACAATTCAGCACAACAGACAGGTTCGTGAGCCTCTGTGTTTGCATGGCGTTTCTGTTCTTGCCTACCTGGCTGCATGCTGCTTTTGCGCTGTTCACATGCATTGCTCTGGATGTTCCGGCATCCTTCCCTTCTGAAGCGGCAGCGGTAGGCTCCTATCTTGCAGCAGACATGAGTGAGCAGTGCTACAAGGCAGGTGGCTACCACCGTTCTTGGGCCCTGGGCCTGGGACTTCCCATGCTGTTGTTGTTCTGCGTATTTGTACCGGTGGGGCTTTATGTGTTTCTGTGGTTGAGCAGAAGGCGTGGCAAGCTAGGTGATGACAGCTTCAGCAAGCACTTCGGGTTTATGTACCGTACTTGGCGCGAGGATGTGTGCTGGTGGGAGGCGGTCACATGTTGTCAGACCATCTGCCTCGTGGCAATTGGTACATTTGGACATGTGTTGGGCGTCTATTTCCAATCGCTTGTGATCCTTGCTGCATTAGGCATCATCTTTGTGCTGATGTTGCTTGTGCGACCCCATAAGTGTAGAGTTGCTTTTGTGGTGACTTTGTTTAGCGTATGGGTGTTGATCACCACCGCTTTTTCGGCTCTCACCTTTCTGACCTACCACAATGTCACACCGGCATACGGCTACACAATGGCCATGGGAGTGTTTGTGTTGGTGATCAACACTGCATTTGTACTCTCTACCTTGTGGAGGTTGTTGAGGCTGGTGCAATGGGGCGTGCTGATGCGCTGGTGTAGATGTTGCTGTGGCGCCGTCGCACCATGTGGGTGTGATACAACTCAGCCGTTTAGGCAGTTGCAGCGGTGCGCAGGGCCTTGGCTGGATGCTGTGGGCATGTCCCTCACGGGCGCAGCTGCTGTTGCAACGGCAAGGGGCTGTTGCTCTTTGATGCCTATCTTGTCAGAGCCAACACCACCATGTGAGAGTGCCAAGAGCGCTGACGGCAGTCGCTGCAAGGACCCTCGTGTGCAGGGTAGGGGGCAACAGCAAGAGCTGGAGCCCGTGCTTGCAACAGCCGACAATGCGTGCTAATATAGTGTGCTGCACCATGCGTGGAAGATGGTCGGCACGGTGTGCTTGAGTGTCGTATGAATGACGAATGTTGTGCATGTCACTTGTCCTTTGTTGTTCGTGCCGCACCAAGTGTTTGTCTGCCCTCAGTTGTTTTTCCCAATGGAAGTGCATGCTGAAGAATGTTGCAAGGTACTGCACCAAGTGCAATACCCTTGCGCACACTCAGCACATGATGAAGTTACGCTAAGTCAGCATGCATGTGAATTTTCAAGTTGCAACCATGATGTGTCATGAACGATTACGGTTCTAACACCTCCCCCTCTTTGTGCGGTTTGCTAGTATGCATCTGGTACAGATGGCTCATGTACATACGTTGCTTGCCGTCTTTGTCTCATTGGTGCTCTTCGGCACTTGAATCAAACGCTAATGGGATGCTGTCACTATTGTACTATCACATATTTGGTGCCCCTGACCCACTGGCATTGTAGTTTGTGTGTGCCAATTCCATCTTCCTTTCGGGCAAAGGGTGTTACTGACATGAATTGTTGAAATGGCAGATGGAGCTACAGTTGCATGACACTGCCTATGTGTTGTATTTTTTGAAAGTGGGTACCTGCGTCGGATGCACTGTTGGTGATGGTGATGATTTCCACCCGGTAGATGCATGGAGCATCTGTCAACGTGAGTGACTACTGGTGACCGAAGGTAGCTGTAGTTAGGCACATTATGCGCTAGGCACAATGCAGATGCTGCCTAGCATGCACCTTCTGCTGCACCAAGTGTTCTTGGACGTTACTACTAGTAGCCTCCATCAGCAACCAAGGCGTATTGCATAGCTTCCCATGACACTTCATGCATCTACAACAATGTTGCCCATCTGTCACATTCACAAATTCACCACAACATTGGTTGTTTCAAGACCATGGCATGCTGCCACACGAAAGCAACAACACTCAGCAGGCTGCAACATAAAATCAGCAGCACTTGTCAGCACTTAGCAATCCTAAAGCCAACAGCCTTCTGAAGGTGTGGCACAAACCAACCGACATGCAGCAACATGCAGCAATGAAGTCCGTACACTTCTCAGCGCCCCACATCCCAGCTTGCAACTTGCGGTTCAATGCCCATTGGCATGGCTGACATGCAAGGATTCATGTGTGACAATCAGGGGGCCCCCGGGGGGCATGCAGGCGTGGCAACTCTGTGTTCAACCAGGCTTCGGCAATCGATTGCACTAGAGCGTTGTGGCTGCCAATGGTGAAGACGTTTACTGGAGCATGCATCAGTCCACTGGGCTGCGTATTGTTCTCTGTTGTTGTTGTTGTTGTTGCTGCTGCTGCTGCTGCTGCTGCTGCTGCTGCTGCATGCTGGTCATGACGTTGTTGTTGCCCATGCCTATGACCACATGTGCATTGTATTGTTGTAGAAAGGCGTCCACACTGCAGACTGCCCACCACTCCACCTTCACTTGAGCTAATGCAGCAATCAGGAATTTGCAAGAGACTAAGCACTACAAACATATATTGTGCAACAACATTCAGTAGAGTTGAGGGCTGTTGAACAGCCCTGAAAGCTAGCGTAGAGTTCCTGCCAGTATGCGAGTGGTATGTGCACAACTTGAGCTGGCACGTGTCCTACAAGGTCTGCCTAGCAAGTCAACAAGCCATGTCCACGAGGACCACACAATCAAAGGCATGCTGCCAGCCGGGCCGAGGCAAGTGACATGCCCAGCTCCACACCACATGCACATGCACATCAACACTGCCACAAACATGCACACCTTCAAAATGTATGCAAAGGAAACACTGTCTGGCAGATGCGTGTGGATGAGATCCATACTCAACAACGCCACTGGAGCAACTGCCATTGGCTGAATGCAATGTGACGGCGGTGGGGTCTACCCCTCCTACGACAACACATCAGGATATTCATCTCATAGGGTAAAACTTGAGGCACAATGCCCCTTGGGATGATCCTCTACCCCTCCACATGTCCAACATGTCTGACATGTGCAGCCTAAAGTAGTAGTCACTAACTAACATTCATCGCACACCAATTCTGGTGGGGCCTCCTGGTGCTGGTGTTGGCCACCGTGCCGTTGGCAGCAGCTGCCTACAGCACCCTTGCCAGTAACAGTCATGCGTGCCAGTCCAGGCAGCCCAGATCGGCCAGATGACCCAGACTCACACCAACAGCATCCGGCCACGACCTTGAGGGACGCTAGCCCCGTGCCCACGCGAGAAAAGTGCAGACCACTTAGCCAGCGTTGCGCGCATTGAAGCAGCGCTGCGCACGGCGAATGTGGGCAGCACTGGCAGGGGAGGACGCCACAACAGCGGACAAGCATGCGCCTGAATATGCCCCAGTTAATTAGCCGCAACAGCCGCCAGAGCGTAAATAGCACAAAGGCAATGTTGATCGCCAACACAAACACCCCCATAGCCATTGTGTACCCGTATGCTGGTGTGACGTTGTTGTAGGAGAGAAATGTGAGAGCCGAAAAGGCAGTTGTGATCAGCACCCACACGCTGAACAACATCACTGAGCCAACAGCTTGGCAGTTGTGTGGGTGCACCAACAACAACAACACGCAGATGATTCCGAGAGCGGCGGTGATGACCAATGACTGGAAGTACACTCCAAGCACGTGGCCAAAGGTACCCACAGCCACAAGGCAGATGGTCTGACAGCATGAGACTGCTTCCCACCAACACACATCCTCGCGCCAAGTGCGGTACAAAAACCCAAAATGCTGCCTGAACCTCTCATCGCTCAACTTGCCGCGCCTCCTACTCAGCCACAGGAAGAGAAAAACCCCGACTGGCACAGCGAAACAAAACAGCACCAAAAGGGGCACTCCCAAACCAGTGCCCAAGCGCGGTGGTAGCCACTAGGGTTGTAGCACTGCTCGCTCATATCGGAGGCAAGGTAGGAGACAACGGCTGCAGCTTCATATGGGAATGACGCAGGGACATCCAAGGCCACACAGGTGAAAAGCCCGAAGATTGCATGCAGCCAGGTGGGTAGGAACAAGAACGCGATGCAGATGCTGAGGCTCAGAAACATGTCTTGTGTCTTGACCACCCTCCCCCGGGCGCGCCGGCGGCGCAACATCAGCAAACGCGACCACAACACGTCGACGAGCAGCAGCAGAAACAGCATTGCCACGGGCATCAGTAGACTGAAGAGTGTCTTCTGTATTGCCAGAGGCAATGCCGCACTGTGGCGCAACACACAGTCCAGGCCTAGGCTGTTGGAGGATGTGCTGGACCAAAAGAAACTCAAGGCTTGCACCACAACACTAATAGGCTGAGGCCATGGCACGCCATTGATGCTCGTGATGATGAAAAGGTACTGCGCATACAAGACAAGTGGTTTGATGAGGTCGCACGGGCGGGCTTGGTCAGGGCTCGCAACGCCCGCATCAGCCAGTGCCAGTGCAGACAAGACACGAACTGCCACTAGCATCACCAAGGCAGCAGCAGAGTACAAAGCAATGGTCGCGGCAGGGGACATGCAAGGCTTGCACGTGAATGGCTTGACAGTGCCATAGCCGGATTGAGTGTCGCATTGCCCGCACAAGTTGCCCCTGTACCCAATGCCACATTGGCTGGACTTGTAGTCAGTCTCATGTTGACTGCCTCTGGGCCTTGTGGTGTTGGCAATGCCTGGGCAAGCTGCTGGGTTGAAACACCTGCAAAATAATGGGAGTGCGCGGTGGGCATCTAAAGTCAGATCAGTATTTGTATCGATGTATTGGATCGAAACCTATAGGTTGAGAGCCTAATACGTTGCTAAGGTCACACCCCCACACATGACAGCCAAAAAGTTGTCTACATTCCGTTCCCAAAAGTGCCGCACGCAGCCCTGGCGGGGTGATTCTGAATAAACATAGGATAAAGATCATATTGAGAATAGTGAGAAACGTGGTCTACGCTGGTGCTGGGATATCGCAACTGCCATCAGCCCATCCCGAAAACCATCGCAAACTGGACACCCCAATATGATATTCAAGTGTATTTATCGGCAACATCTGGCTCACGTGTGCTCAGCGAAACTGCGTGGTTGCAAAGACACCGAACCTATATACATGAACAGTATCCTTGCATGGCAACGAACGTGAGCTGAGCCTTTGAGAAGCATGTACATTGCATTAACTGCATCGTATCCCTTTTGGTAAGGCATGAACGCGCCCTGTAGCTTCGAAAATGTGAGGACAGGCGATCGGTTACGAGATGCGCAGACAACTGTCATCCAACGTTGGACCGCGCATGACTGACCTTGAGAACAACTACGCAAACCGCAATTTGCGGTGCTGCTGTGTGATCGAGAGTGCATAAAAAGCCCCGCTTTGTTCATTTTAGTCTGTCAAGGGGCAGCAGCTGAAGCTGCAGGCGCAGCAGCACCCCAGCAGCAGCACGCCTGCAACAGCAACTGTGCCGCAGCTGTACAGGAGCAAAACAACTGCACTACGCCTCCTCCGATTTCTAGAGCTCAACTCAATCTGCTATGTTTATATCAGCCTGACACATGGGAGCAGCTGGTACCGCTTGCAGCGGCAGCAGTGCCGGGCACCCCAGCAGCAGTACCCCAGCAGCAGCAAGTGTGCAGCAGCTTGACAGCAGCAGAAATGCAGTAACGCCTCCCCTGATCCCCCAAACAAAGTTGGGCAGGGTTCGATCCAGCACTGACGCCACCTGGGCGTTAGCCGTTCTATGAACTTGCCATGTCCTGACAAGTATGTTTCATGTTACCAATATCAGCTCAATAAGCACAGATGTTCCCTTGCCATGCATTGCGCAATCATCGTCGGCGGCCAAAGACTATTGTCCACAAATGTGAAGCGTACAAGCCTACATCATAATGCTTGACACGTTGCCCACCTGTGCATTTGAATGCTGTGTAGTGCTGAGTGCCAGAACCCTTGTGCGGGCTCGATGAGCGCGCCACCGCTGCACTCGGCATTTGGTACGCACATGTCACATGTGTTGTTGCGAGGATCAAGTGAATAGTAGCCACTTTCACACGTCTGACATGCGTCGCCAGTGATTGATGTTACGTCACCCAAGGAGCAGTTCACCACATTGACCAAAACACTTGTGGTGGGAGGGTTGTCGGCGCCGGGGATTGAAAAAACCAACTCGGTACAACCCTGCAAGCACAGATGCACACAACCATAATGTTGATGATCTCCTTGAGGTGTGAGAACGATAGGATCATCTGCTGATTTGGCTGGCCAAAGCTTTTCACATGCATGTTCCCACAACACAAATCGTAGTGCTCACATGCAAGCTGGCTGATCTTGATAGTACCCGGTATGTGGCACTTACCTGGGGGCTTGCGTATCTTGACACGCATGGTGACCAAACCATCTGGTCCACTGTTGTCTTTTGCAACCACCAAGCCATCAAGATGAGCTTGCACAGGGCTGTTCTCGGCTGGCAAACCCTGAACTCCAGTTGTGAGCAGGGTTACGTTGAGATGGCCAGCATCGGTGCCCAAACGGCTCACAAAGCCTTCAATGGTGCTGTTGGTGGTGGTTGATATTGTCATAGGTCGCACAAGCATATCACTTCCTGCGGGGGCCTCATTATGATGCACATATGCATGGACCTGTGCAAGAGAGAAATAGCTACTAAACAACACCACACCCCCACCAAAAGATGAAGCTGTGTTGTTGACAACTTCCGTTGAATTGAGGTCCATTGAGGCTTGTTCCGCCAACACAAGCGCACCACCTACATCAGCATAGTTTTGAGAAACAATACAGCCTTGCAAAGTGAAAGAGGCATCACCGTAAGCACACACGCCTCCACCCCTATCACTGCAAGAATTATCAACAATGGTGGACCAGATCACCGCAAAACGAGCCTGATCCTGGACGTAACCTGCACCTCCACAAGTGGCACCCTTGTTGCCATGTAACCAGCAGTGTTGCAGCAGCACACTCCCATTCTTGACACCACAAATTGCACCTCCCGCAAACTTCAATGCTCGGCAATCAGAGATGTTGCACAGGAACAGCGACACTTGCGAGTTTCCTTCCACGAGCAGTGCGCCACCACTGCCATCCGTTGCAGTGCAATCACGAATGTCGCACTGGTCCAATGCAACACGTGCCTCCATGTCAACATCTAATGCTCCGCCGCCGTCAGACGACGTGCAACCTACAAAGCTGGTAGCAACAATGTGCATCTCACCGCCTATGATGCACATTGCTGCACCTGTCCTTGCATGCATGTCATTAAAGGATCCTCCCAACCACGTGTGATGATTATCACTGACAATAAAGAGTCCGCCACCTTCTCTCTCTGCAGTGCAGTTTGACACTGTGCAATTGCGTGCATCGACTGAGCCATTATCATAAACAGCAATGACTCCGCCCCGTTGCGCATGCACACCAGCAATCTTGCAAAAAGACAAGATGAGTCTGCTGCTTCCGTCTATGTTGAAAGCGCCACCGTTAACGTCTGGCTGCTTCAAGCAAGTGTCGGGCGCACTGCCGTTGATCTGGCATGACCTGAGCTCAGCCACAGCCTTGTCACGGGCATAAAGTAGTCCGCCTCTTGCAGTGGCATAGTTGCTCTCAAAGGCGCAATTTGAAGCCTCTAGCTGAGCTTTGCCATCCAAGCTGGCAAAGCCCCCATTGCTAGCTGTATTGCCCATGCCTCTCGTATCACCACTCAAGACAACCCTGCTAGACCCGAGAAAAACAAGAGCCCCTCCCTCCGTGCTTGCACGGTTCTTGAACAACCCGCATGCCAATACTTGCACTGTTGAGTCGCCACCAGCATACACACCACCTCCATATTCCCCAGCTACATTGCTTTGAAGCGAACAGCGGCGCAAGCGAACCTGGTGTGTATTTACCACACTCACACCCCCACCGCGAGACGCTTGGTTTGCATCAAGTCCACAATTGTCCATGGCAACCACTGCATTATTCTCAGCAGCCACAGCCCCACCTTGCCGCGTAGCAAGGTTGGCAGACATGCTTGATGTGACAAGGTGCATTGAACAGTTCAAGCATAAGACCCCGCCACCAAAGCGTGCACGGTTGCTGATCAAACGGGAAGCGGTGATTGTTGAGTCGGCGAGCTGGCTTGAATAAATAGCACCCCCATCCTTCTCCCGCGCTGTGTTGTTTGTAAACGTAGATAGTGTAACAATTGCACTGCAATTGCCAACAACATACACGGCACCTCCCGACTGTTCAGCTATGTTGCCACTGAGTATGGATGAATGCAAGCGGAGCGTGCTGTTGTCCCTCACTGCAATGGCCCCACCCAGTGGGGCTGTGTTTGTTGACATGTTCGAGTCTGTGATTGCCATGGATGCATCACCCCACACTCCTATGGCACCACCACCCAGAGACCCAGTAGCGGAGTTGTTCACAAACAACGAGTGCATTACTTTAGTATAGCTTTGCTCGTGCGCATAAATCGCCCCACCGCCTAGACCACTTGTGTTGTTGTGGAATGTACCATTCCGTAAATTGGCACGGGCAGTACCCCCCATAGACATGCCTGCACCCCATGACCCTGCTGAATTGTCCTTGACCAACACATTGTTCAAGTACGCCGTCGCCTGGCTCCATACCTCAAGACCCCACTGGTTAATCCAGTGTTGCCAACCACCAAGCTCCCGGTCAAGTTGAGTTTGGCAGAGCCATCGATGTACAAGCCAGCCCCACTGGCTGTCGCAACATTGTGAGTGAAATTTGACAGTGTGACCACACCTGCAATGCATGCATGCACACAAACACAAAGCAAAACATCATGGTTGCCTTGCAAGATGCATTCAATGATGTAACTCAACAATTGCATGCGGCACAATCACCCCGCTGGTTGCTGCCTTCCTTGGTTGTGCACGCCTGCACGCCTGCATGCGTGCATGCGTGCATGTGTGTGTGTGCGTGCGTGCGTGCGTGCGTGCGTGCGTGCGTGCGTGCGTGCGTGCGTGCGTGCGTGCGTGCGTGCGTGCGTGCGTGCGTGCGTGCGTGCGTGCGTGCGTGCGTGCGTGCGTGCGTGCGTGCGTGCGTGCGTGCGTGCGTGCGTGCGTGCGTGCGTGCGTGCGTGCGTGCGTGCGTGCGTGCGTGCATGCGTGCACGCGAGTGTGCGTGCCTGCCGGCCTGCATGCATGCCTTGCGTGACGCCCCAGGCACACATGGCGTGGGTGTGTGTATGCTGGGCTGACAGAGAGTCACATACTATCATGCCTCGAACTGCTTGCCAAAGCTTGAAGCCAAAGAAAGGTGAGCCTCACTGTAGAAGTTGCATACCTGCACTTGAACCAAATAAGTAGACACCTCCACCATGCATGGCTGTGTTGGCAGTGAATGCACAATCATGTATATGTAGTCGAGCACGGCCCCTCGCATGGACACCTCCGCCACCACCAGTAGCTGCAAGCAGCAGGTACGAATGGCAAAGCTTAGAGAGCATGGTGACCTGACGATGCACAACGCCATGTGATTGTTGACGACCGTCTGCCCATACATGTTTTATACATATTTTATACATGTTCGCAGGCATGCCAATCATTGGCCGTCGGACGGCATTTTGCCAGCCATGTGACAGCCACTACCTTCACAGCACCATTGCTACTAGCAGTAAGTTTGGAAGGCCCGAAAGCAATACACACTCAGCGGACAAGCTTTATGCTGCTGCCACACTGCATGCAACAGACTCTGGTGCAAAGCACTGGCTGCAACCAGCATACCGTGCACTGCTGAGCCTCAAGCATAACCGTTGCAGCAAGTTGCTGCACCCTGACCACCAGCAGACACATGTGCAACTTACCATTGTTGCCGATTATCACGGACGTGATCAGCTGCATGCTTGCTGAGCTCTCTAAAGCAACTGCGCCCCCATTCAACGACGCTGCATTGTTGCTGAACTTGCTGGACTCCACAAGTGCTGTTCCATTGCTGATAAGCAGTGCACCCCCGGCCAGATCATCTCCAGAAGGAGAAGAAAGCAGCTTGTTGTTGCTGAAGTTTGAGCCAACCAGACGCAGCTGCACGCCGGGGGAGAAAGTTGTGATGGGGCGGACTCCATTCCCCTCGAACTGTGCAGCCTCAAAAACAACACTGCTGTTTCCTGCCAGGCACAGCATCATGGCTGCAGTCTTTGAAGTGTTGACATTCTGTACCACTGTTGAAAGGAAGAGCGCTGAGGTGTTCGCACATAGCGTCAACAAGCAGTCATCCCTATACTTTCCACAGTCCCCATCATCAGACCAATCAACACCTGAGAAAGTACGAGTGACATTGCCCAGCAGCAGGGGGTGTGCAGCGGCTGTGATGCTGCCCCCTGAACATGATAGCTCAGTTGATTTGATTCCCTGGCTGCTCCCAAACCCCTCCACGTGCAGCTTGCAGGTTGCTCGAGCTGCCACCTTGCTGTGCAGCAGTAGCAGCGCTACCCAAAGCAGCAGCAGCTCTCCCGGCCGTGATCGTTCCGCATGTGACATTGATGATATGTTTAACGTTTGCATGAGTATCGAGACCAGATGAAAGGATTAAAAAGGACGCTCACGCCTTATGCAGCGGTTCCGAACATCGTCGTCGACAGACGTTGATATGAAAAGAAGCGTCAGGCACGTTGAATCGTGTCGACTCTGTAGCTGATAATTGTGTTCAAGAGCATCCGCACCTCGCGCACGCGACTATTGATGCCGATGTCATGGACGATTATGTCAGGCAGTTGTCAACGGCCATCATTCAGGTTTGACCGTCTGGTAATGGGTGCCGGCACCAGGACTCCCTTGTTTTGCATATGTTGTGTTGATGGAGAAGGTGCTGTTGTGGCGGTTGGCTGGTTGAGGAGTGTGCTGCTGCTGGCTACAACCTGCCCACATGCGTTAAATTGGCCTTCAAATTTGCAACGGCTGCGATTGGGGAAGTATGATTGGCTGTTGACATATTACTGATGCCTGTACTTGTTGCCTGCCATCAACACAGCCATCATCATAATCCTTACCAACAACTATTTTGAAAGGCTGCAGAGAACCAGGCCATCATAAACCTACTTGCCAGGGCACCCAGCGCATGCAATCATAGCCGGCGGCCCCGGTAGTTGTGGCTTTGCCTGGCTCTGCATGTACACTAGGCACCAACCCCTGTTGAGTCAGCATCCAGAGTATGACGCACCAGGTAATTGGATGTGTTACCAGCCCGCCACCAAGAAACATTGTGCACCTGGCCCCAGGATATTATGGCAGAATACCCTCTGCCTCTGCAGCACGGTTGGCCCTGTTGGTATACTCAAAAATCACAACGCCACTGCAGCTCCTGCTGTTACGATGTTGAGCATGTCATGCTTGTCATGCTTGTTGCAGCAGACTGACCCTTGAAAGCAACAACACCAGTCAGATGATCAAATGGATCAAAAGCCAACCACATACAACACACAACACCAAATATATCTATATATAGCCTAGTGGCAACGACCGTTGGGCACGATCCGCAGTGCCCCCTGCACAACGCACCTAGTGACACGGCCAGCCGTAGGGTGGTCCACTTGGCTGCTGAGGACATACCACAAACGCGTACAACGTTTATCCTGCTGCAGCAGCAGCAGCAGGCACGCGCTTCTGCCAGCATTCAGTGCTGGCAACACACAACCTTGCGCTTGTGTGTTTTTTGCAGCTGGCTACCACAAACCAAGACGTCCGTCCCAATCTAAACAACATGTCCATGCTTGAGACACACAGCAGCACATGAGCACCAGCTCACTGCTGACTGGTGATGCAAGCCACACACTGCATCATCTCTCACACTCTCTCATTCTTGCACACATACAAACTTGCTGCCTCTCGTGTCCCTCACTCCAACACTCACCCCATGCATCCCAAACACGCTCTCACTCTCCAACAGCACACGACCGACAGTAGTCGACCTCCCTGCACATCGCAAAACCCGTGACAGCAACCACCATCAGGCATGCCACACGCCGACAGAAACAGCACACAGACACCCTGCCCTCTCTGACGTGGACAACAACGAGAGCAGACCCAGGACGATACAGCACAGCAGCTGGTTGTGCAGCATACTGCCTCACCTACACGTTCTGCACTGCTCAGCACTCAACACTCCTGCAGATGGACCTCAAGCTATGGAACACAGCTGTTCTCTGTCAAATGCAACACCCAACACACAAGAAGGGAGATAATCAGTATGTTGCTTTACGTTGACAATGATGCCAGCACCACCTGGCGACACTGTACTTTCTTGCAGTGCGGGGCTCCGCCTTGTGAAAAAGGGCGCAAACGTGTGTCACACAGTGACCAAAGAATCATCAAAAACCCACCACAAGAGATGAACGGGGCAGTAGCTAGCCCGACACAGCTGCCGAGCCAAATCATGCGTCAACTAGCACCACCTGCCAGGCCGCAGCGACTGATCCTCACATTGCGCGACCCTCTCGATCTATCCACAGACTGCCTGCTGTGTGAAGTATTGCAGGACACACCTATACATCAAACGAGCCAAGCAGCGAACATAAAAGTGAGGGCAGTGAACCTCCTTGCACATGCGCGCAGCTGCAACATGTCGCATCTGCCCGACACAGCCTCCTTGCAACCCCTTGACCTGAACTCAAGCCCAAGTCGCAACAAAGAACACAGCTTCACCACACAGCAATGCTCCCAACATTCCATGTGCATCCGCCTCTCACAGCCTCCAGTGCAACAGCAGCTGGTCCCCACAGCGGGTGAACCTAGAAAGCCGCAGCCTGCCATGTACATAGGTGATGTCATACATCACAAGCATGCTCCCTAGGCCCCTGGCTGCCTCCATCGACTGCTCCACAGGCACCAACACCTCGTCCACACGACATGCGAGGACACACACAAGCAAAGCAAGGCCACGGTGCATCAAAACCAGAACCTTATCCCTAATTGTCAACAGGCCAAATGCTTAAGTAAGTGACCTCACAGCCTCCTGTGCACCATCAGCTGGTCCCCACAGCGGGTCACCCTGAGGCTGTCATCCACATAAGTGATGTCATAGATCACACGTGTGGCCCCAGCACCCCTCACTGCCTCCACCAACTGCTCCACAGGCACTGAAATGCCGTCAAGGAAGGGGCTGAAGCTGCTGTTGGAGACGCGGGTGCTCTGGACGTCCAGGCCCAGCCGAGTGGGGGACAGCACCTGCAAGATGGGTTGGGGTTGGGGGCAGATAGCACAAAGAAGGCAGGTGGCAGGTGATACAAAGGGGATTTGGCTAGTGCACGAGGCGGACATGAGAATGGAGGGCAAGCCTATGTGGGATCCTCCCCCACCCAGGACGGATGTTATACGTCCTGAGGCCGAGGTGGACGAGAAAAGCACCACATCAGATGTCATGGATGCAGGAGCAGAGAGGGGAAATGAATGAAACCAATTGCTCACTTGCGTGCGTGTGCGTGCATGCGTCAATAGGGTCTACAATTTCCCACGCGGTGAACCACGCAAACACCCATCCACCCGCACTTTGCCTCTATTGCCAATGAACTCAATTACCGATACAACCCCCCTGCAGGCTACCACATCATCCGCGCCCCGCGGCTGCTGCCCAACATCATAGACCCACACATACCGTGAGCCTGCTGCTTATCACCACTGTAGTTCCAGAAAAAAATTGTCATGTCAATTTCGCTAATCAAGCTGTTCCCCCTCCTCCCCCGGGCTCCGCGCCTACTTCCACCCAGACCCTCTGGACCTGCTCCCCAGCCTCTACCGTCCACACCTGCTGCCCAACCTCAACCCTCGTCGCTCACCGTGAGCCTGCTGCTTGTCACCACAGTTCCAGTGATGCCAGGGAAGACTGTCATGTCCACCTCGCTGATCAAGCTGTTGCTCAGCAGGGACACAGTCTGCAGGGCGGCCCCAATCTCTGCACCAGGGATGGCGTCAGTGAAGGCGAAGATTGCCTCTGCCAGCTGCTGGTCTTGCACCAGGCCGTTCTGGAAAGCTGGGAAGAAGGGCTGCAAGGGGAAGGAAAGGGAAGGGCAGGAGTTGTATCAGTTGGGTTGCAGACGATGACCTTTGGACGGTGGGAGGGGGGGGGTCAGTGAAGGCAAAAATGGCCTCTGCCACCTGCTGGTCCTGGACCAGGCCATTCTGGAAGGCTGGGAAGAGGGGGCTGCACACAAAGAGCAGGGGAGGGGGTGGGGGTGGTCAGTCTGGGGTTACTTTGTGGGTCTTGGTCTGTTTGTGTTGGTGTTGCATGGAATGGGCCCAAGACGGGTAGGTGGGTGGGGGCGCCAATGAAGCGAAACATTGCCTCTGCCAGCTGCTGGTCCTGAACCAAGTTGTGATATATGGAGAGAAAAGACTGTGCAGGAGGGCGGCAGCAACCCCCATAGGGTAACCCGGGGAGGGGGGGGGGTGTCTGTCAACACCACCACGAATGTAGAGGCCACCCCCATCTCGTTGCATGTGGAGTTGGCAGAGGGATTTGACAGCGCATTTGGTCCCGCAGCCCGCTGCTGCTTCAAAACCTTCTTTGGAGTGCCCACATGGGGATGGGTGTGCATGCCCCCCCCCCCCCCTCGGCAGCCCTGCCGCCTTGTATATAACTGCTACACAGCGCAGTAGGTGCACACCCCCTCCCACAACAACCGTGCCCAACCACCAGCAGCACATTGCTTTCCGCATTCATGGCCCCCAAACTTCCCCGCTTGTGCCGGCAGCACCTGCTGCTGCTGACGGGAATCTTGCTGCTGAGCGAAGTCTGCAGAGAAGCATCTCATGCACGCCCGGCGGTGTAAGTATCCACTTGTATCCCCCCCCCCCCCTCCCCAAAAAAAAACACCGTCCATTAAAACCTAAACCCATCAGCCATCACATCAAGTCCCGCCATCACCATACAATGCTTTCCCCCTCACCTTGCCGTGAACACCGCCTTGCTGTTGTACACCAGCTGCCAGCACCCCCCCCCCCTCCCCCCTAATCCCAATAACTCCCACAACACATCCCATCATCACCCCCAAAATAACCCTCCCCTTCACCACTTGATGCTCTGCCTCTCATGGGAGTGTGAAGACTGTCTTGCTGTTGTACACAAGCTGCCAGCCCCCCCCCCCCCTCCCATCACACACACACACACACACACACACACACACACACACACACACACACACACACCACACACACACACACACACACACACACACACACACCACAAATGCCCACTACACACCCCACAATCACCGACAATGCTCTCCCCCTCACCTGGCCGTGAACACCGCCTTGCTGTTGTACACCAGCTGCCAGCGTCCCTCCACGAGTGCAGGGTTGCCAGCAAAAGGCTCCGCAGCACCCGCAGCAGCAGCAGAGCCCTCCAGGGACATGACCAGGGAGTCAACCCTGTTGCGCTGTGCTGCTGTGGCTAGGGTTCCGCGGTCTAGGGCTGACAGCTCCGACAGCAGCTCGAGCTTAGTTGCGTTGATCGATGCTGCTGGAGAAGGCTGAAAGGGGGTTGGGATGGCAGGCTGCGGGGCTGCAGGTGTGGGGCTGACGGTGCCGTTGGTGGGTAGGGGCTCTGCTACTGCTGATGGCGAGCTCTCAGGGCTGGCAGCTGGGCAGGGCCTGGCACGAACATGTCTCAAGAATGACACGGGCCTGGGCAGGGCATGGACAGTTGACTGACGACTGGTCGTCAGTGGAGGACTGCGTGTGGACAGCATCTTGTCTGAGCAGCAAACTGCCAGCCAAAAGGTATCGCCTACAGAGCGTGTGACGTTGATTAAATTGGTTTGTGAGTAATGCTTTGGCCTCTTGACCCAACCAAGTCTGTGCAAGTGACACGCACGACGATCCAGAACCTTGGCGGGTGCTGTGATTGTGCTACGTCGGTGTGGTGCAACATAGCCGTCCTGTGTGATGTAGTTGTGCATGAAGCATGATCGTCTGCTGTTCTCGCTGTACTTTCAAACCCACACCAGATCACATCACCACCTAGCCAGATGAGCAGCCAAAAGGAGTCCCCAACCGAGGCCTTCATCCGAGAAGTCAGCACACTTAAGTTTGTCGGCGTCATAGTGTGGCATGCGGCCTGGTTCTTCGCTGCAGCAGCAGTATGGGCAACATCAGTCAAGGTCCTAGCAGGTGCCAGCACGCCAGGCGGAGCCCTGCTGTTCTACCTGCTGCTCACTTATGGATCGATGCTGGGGGTGCTGTACACTCAGCGGCGTGTGTTGACCACGATAGACGTCCCGCCGCTGTATGTGGCACAACTGGGCTGGTCCAGCAAGGCATGGCCGTCACTGCTACTGTCCAGGTGGGTCGGTGATGAGTGAGGGCACACCAGCGGGTCACACAGTGTGGGAATGCTGGCCAGGGAGGGCTTGTTCATGGTATGGGGGTGGCAGTCGTGGCACAGAGCAGTATTGTGTCTGCACCTGCACATTTTTACAGCTCAAGCAGCCATAAGGCTGCACAAACAGCAGACTAGTAGCAGCAGCTGGGCTGGTCCAGCAAGGCATGGCCGTCACTGCTACTGTCTAGGTGGGTGGCAGGGGTGCTGGCTAATGGGAGTGTGGACACAGGTTGTGCAAGCAGCCAACGTGTTCTGGGGGGGGAGGGGGCTACGGCAAAGACCGTGTGTCATGTGCCTTGCATGTCCGCACACTTGAAAGGGGCTGTGCACCTCCAGGGCACCTTGATATGGTGCACATGCGTAGCTGCAGGTGTGTGCTGAGGCAGCGCAGCCTGTGCAGCCGTGCTGCATAGAAGTATAATCTCACCATAGGTGTTTCTGCACCTTTGCACAATTTGTGTGTGTGATCAGGTGTGTCCTGCAGGTGTGTGCTAGGGCAGCGCGTACATGGAGTCAAGCATGTTCCTCCAAAGCACCTCACCCCCTCTGACTGGTCATCTGATTCTAACTCTGTGATGGTTTGTGATGACCCCTGTGCTACGCGCAGGGGCATGTTCCTCCTGGAAAACCTTGCCAGTGGGTAGCACCCCCCCTCCTTTGTTGTGTGCACTGCCATACTGTCTCTCCGCCGTTATGTGTGTCCTGCAGGTGTGTGCTGAGGCAGCGCAGCCTGTGGAGCTGTGCTGACGCGCTGCTGCTGTATGCCGCCTGCCAGGCCTCAGCAATGGTGGGCCTGCAGCTGCTGCAGCCAGGAGGCAGCATGAAAGGAGGTAAGGGGCAGACATTGAAAGGGGTGGTGGTGGTCGGTGGGTAGCGTGTTACCTCTTGGTAGTTGTACCCCCCCCCCCCCACCACCACCACCACCAGCACCCCCCCCCCCATACTAACGCTTGTCAGCGTAAGCTGTGAAAGGTGCAGCTGCTGTGCTGTGCTGTGCAGATGATGCCAACAGCAAGGCATTGGCAGCAGGTCCCACACAGTAGATGACGGCTTGTGTCTGCATGAGTATCGGGTGTTGTAAGCAACCCACAATCGTGAAGCCCAAAGCCCAGCCAAGTATATGTGATGTAAACAGTGCATCAGCTAGGTCATGTATTTGGGAATGCATGGGGCGTGTCTAGTGCTGCATGCATGGGGGATAATGCCTGGCAACTGTACTAAATAGTTGTCTTACTCTGTGTGTTTGTATCCTGTGCCTCGCAGACCGACAGCCCCTGTTGCTGTATGGGGTTTTGCTGGGGGCTGCATATGCTGTGGTGTACCTCATTAGGTGAAGACGCGGGGGGGGGGGGTACATATGTCAAGTTGGCTGTAATATCATATGTGGACGAATGCTCCATGTGCCTGCTTAGTGGCATTGCCCTCTGAAGTGAAGGAAGAGCTGCTTGCAGCACTGCCACTGCTGCTGCGCCTTTTGTGTGTGTGTGTGTGTGGGGGGGGGGGTGCTTCCCAGCATCTGCCTCCATTACGTCTGTGTGTGTTTGGGGGGGGGGGGGGGGGGCAGGACAGCTTTTGTATTGAGTGCTTTGAATGGGTGGCTGGTGTGGAAGAGTGACCGTTCATCTATCACCCCACTGTTGCTTTGGCAAACTGGAACCCTGCTTTTGCATATGTGTGTGTGGCCCGTCTGTGACTGTGTGTGCTGGTGTGGCCGTCTCTGCTGCAGGGGCAAGAATGTTCTCAGCTTCCCTGTCCTGCAGCGAGGGCGGTACTTCAGAGTCAAGCAGCGACTTCTGGCACGTGAGTGGCGGGTCTGTGTGTGTGGGTGCTTGGTAGCAAAGTGGGTGGGCATTGGGAGAACTGCTTTTGAAGTGCTGCGCTGCGAAGATGGTTGTGATGCTGACATCGAGTCATAGTCCGGGTTTCCAGAGTGGTTGATAGGCCAGCAGCTCAGGCTACGGGGCTGGGTACCATCACTCATTCCAGTGAATGAGAGGTGGGCAGTAATCATGTGTGAGTACAACAAATTGCTTTGCGACATGGCGTGTGTTGCCCCCCCCCCCCCTTCCCCGTGGGTAGCCCTGCCCCCTACCCCCCCCCCCCCCCCCCCGGGTGCAAGGCGTCCTTCCTGTACCCCACTTGGACCCTATGTGGTAGTAGCCTACCCAGCACCCTCTTCACCACCCACCCCTGGCCCAGCCTGGGGCACCCTCACAGACCACAGAGCTTGGGGATTTTAGGGTTGGTTTTTGTCCTCATCAAAGCGTCAGGCTTCTCTGTTTTGATCCTCAGTATGTTGTTCCTTCTGGTTTGTTGTGCTATCTCCTTGATATCAGTGAATGGCTGGCATGAGCTCTTGAGCTTCATAGCTACAGGTGTAACTTTGATTTTGATTTGATTTGAAACAACAACATGCACCAAATCTGACCCTGCTTTCTTCCTTTGTCCGCAATGTGTGTTTTTCCAAGTTCAAGTGTGCATGACGCCATCAGTAAACTTTTCTAGAAGAGTGGTTGCATTGGGCACTGCAGCCACTCTTTTAGACAGGTTTAGGGATGGGCGTCATGCGCACTTGAAACTTGAAAAAGCGCACATCGCAAAGGCACGCAAAGGTGGGTAGTGAGGAGGGAGCTGACTGGGCAGCTGTGGCCTGGGGTCAGCGTGGGGTATAAGATGGTCCTATTCCCTACATCCTACATTGACCGCAGGCCTCAGCAAATAGTCAGCTGCTTCACCACCACCCATCCCTGCGCGCTGCAACCACTCTTCCAGACACATGAACACACCATCAATAAACTGTTTGTGTGTGATTCTTGCTAATGGCTGCAGCAAAACTCTTCCATGTCCACCCCCCCCCCCCCCCGCCCCGCCCCTGGTTGTGTGTGCAGTGTGCAAGGCGTCTATTCTGTACCCCACATTGACCCTAGGCGTCAGCAGCCTAGCCAGCTCCCTCGTCACCACCCACCCCTGGCCCAGCCTTGGGGCTGCAGCAGCAGCTTGGAGGTCGGCAGCCCTACTGGTGTTTGGCTGGAGCCTGGGTGCTGCTGTCCTTGAAATTGTGTTCACTGAGAGGGTGGCGATGGCCGATGACAGCGATGTGGCACCTACACCACCATTGCTGGCAGCATTGCAACACAAGGACCCCATCGTACAGGTAGGGGGGCGAAGGGGGGGGGGCAGCCAGGGGTAGTTTTTTGGTCAGGTGTAGTTTTGTGATTTGGAGGGGGGGGGGGGGGGATGAGGTGGTATTCACTGAGAGGGTGGCGATGGCTGATGATAGTGATGTGTCGCCCACACCACCCCTTCTAGCAGCACTGCAACACAAGGACCCCATTGTACAGGTAGGGGTCCCGGTGGGGCGGGGGGGGGGGGGGGGGGGTTCAAGTGCTGTTTGGTGTGGCACCGGTTGATGTGAGTGTAAAATAGGGGGGGGGGGGGGATGAGGTGGTGTTCACTGAGAGGGTGGCGATGGCTGATGATAGTGATGAGGCGCCTACACCACCGTTGCTGGCAGCACTACAACACAAGGACCCGATTGTACAGGTGAGAGATATCATTTTTTGAAGTTGATTGTGTTTGTCTGCCTTTCCACTAGTGTGACAGTCCGGTTACAGGCACACTAGCGTGTTTCAAGCACTCACGGTGTGTGTGTGTGTGTGTGGGGGGTCCCTTGGCAAATATATAATTTGGATGCTGCTGTGCTGGAGGTTGTGTTCACTGAGAGGGTGGCGATGGCTGATGACAGCGATGTGGCACCCACACCGCCGCTGCTGGCCGCACGGCAACCCAAGGACCCCATCGTGCAGGTTCGCGAGAGGGGGGGGGGGTCAGGTGTAGTTGGGTGTAACAATATCATCGGTTGGCGCGGAAAAGGGGGGGGGGGGTGTTCACTGAGAGGGTGGCGATGGCTGATGATAGTTATGTGGCGCCTACACCACAGCTGCTGGCAGCGCTACAATACAAATTTTCCATTGTACAGATAGGTGGGCCAAGGGGGGGGGGGTGTTTGATGTGGCGACAGCAGTGCTTGTGTAAGGTGGGAGGGTGCAGCGGTGTTCACTGAGAGGGTGGCAATGGCTGGTGATAGCAATGTGGCGCCCATGCTACCACTGCTGGCGGCACTGCAACACGAGGGGCCCGCCGTGCGGGTGAGAATTGGGTGAAATTTGTTTTGAGGATTGAGTCTGCACATCAAGGTGACACGGTGTTTGCCTGTGATTCGCATGAACACTGCAAGGCTGACACCCCCCCCCCCACGGTTCTGCCAACAAACGCTTAGCAATCCCTGCCCTTCTCTGTCTGATCCACCTACCCATAGGACTGGTGCCTGCTTGACCTTACCGCCGTGGCTGAGGGGGCCGCAGGCTGGACTCCAGCCTTGTGCACACCCTGGGCCACTGAACTCTGTGTCCCTTTGTCACCCCCCCCCCCTGCTGTTTCCAGGACTGGTGCTTGCTCGACCTCACAGCCGTGGCTGAGGGTGCTGCTGGCTGCACTAAGCTTGCGCACACCCTAATCACTGATGCTTCTGCCCCCTACTTTTGTCACCCCCCCCCCCCCCTCTACAGGACTGGTGCCTGCTTGACTTTACCGCCGTGGCTGAGGGGTCTGCTGGTTGCACCAACCGCCGGGCGGCGCTGTTTGCTGATGAGACGGGTGCCAGTGGCTGGGTGCCACTCTCACGCTACTGCCTGATCGAGCTGCAGGTGGGTGGGTGTCGGGGGGGGGGGGGGGGGGGGGGGTCATGTGCGGACGGGGGACGGGGGGGGGGAGAGTTTAGGCTGTGGGTGCCAGGGGATGTTTGGGGTGTGAGGCAGGCGTTGTTCGTGAGTAGGGGCTGTCCCTCTCTTGCTACTGTCTCATTGAGCTGCAGGTGGGTGAGGCTGGGGTGGGTGGAGGGGGAAGAGGGTGCGTGCGTGTTAGGGTGGGGGTGCGGGGGGGGTGGTGAAAGGTATTGCAACACTGTGCAAAAAACTTGCACACCACCCCTGCATGCATGTGCCCCGCCATATCAAACCCCCTTCCCTTTGCTTTCAGACCTTGTATGTGTGATGGCCAGAGGTTTGCTGGACGTGCACAGGCGAAGTCGGACTCAACAGATGAGCATGGAATCCTTGCGTGCAGGATGCTGTGTATGTCCGACAGTGGCCAGGGCCCTGTCCAGCGTACCCCCCCCCCCCCCCCCCCCAATGACCCCCGCCCCACCCCCCAACCCAAAACCGTTCACCTGCTTCCCCTTCTGTGCAGGACTTTGTGTGTGGGATGGCCAGCGCTTTGCTGAGTGGGAGGCAAAGCCAAAAGCAGTTGTAGATGCCTTGCGTGCAGGATGCGGGCGTATGTCCGACAGTGGCAAGTGCCCTGCCCAGCGTGCCCAGGCACCCCTCCCCCTGATGATCCCCCCCCTCCCCCCCACCCTCAAACCCTGCACCTGTTTTCCCTTCTTTGCAGGACTTTGTGTCTGTCATGGCCAGCGCCCTGCCCAGTGTTCAGAGCAGTGCCAGCAGCGGCAGTGGGGTGCGCTGGAACACACTGCAGCTAAGTGTGGCGGGGGCAGGGGCGGCCAGCAGGGCGCAGGACTTGGCCCTGTGGCACATGCAGGCGAGACACTACAGGTGTGTGCGTGGCTGGGTGAGCAGCTATATCATTGTGATGCTACTGGGGCCGTCCCCTCCAGCGCTGAGATGTGTTTGGAGAAGGCGGGGGCGCGGGGGGGGGGGGGGGGGGGGATAAGGGTCGGGGCGCCAAGCAGGGCACACGGGCGCAGCCCTAGTCTTGTGGCTCTTCCGGTCATCAATCTTGCTTTTTGGCCCCAATTTATGTGTTGATGTCTTGCAGGCTGGTGTGGTGTCTGCGCAGCCTGAGTGGGCTGACTGCGTCTGGCCTGAAGCTCGACAAGTTTGGCCTGCTGCAGCTGAGCAGCCCCAACCTGACCGATGTGCTCACCACACTGCTGGCGGTGGTGACAGTGCTGAGGGTGTATGTCAGGAGCACGGTGAGGGTTTAGAACTGGGGGGGGGGGTGTCTGAAATGAAGGGTTTTGAGGGGGCAGGTGGAGGGGGTGTGCCAACGTCGCCCTGTACAGCTGCTGCATCTGCAGCGGTGGTGCATGTGCTGCAAGTATACCTCACCATAAGGTATGGGGGGAGCAGAGGTGTGGGCAGGGCACGGCACGGGGGCCGGGGAGCAATGCACACTTTGCATACGTGATGTGCTCACTCTCAACACTCACATTCTTATACCGCTGCCCTTGTGCTGCATGTGTCCCCCCCCCCCACACACACACAGAGTGCCATCCCCAGCCGTCCCTCCAGCAAGCTCGCCCACCTTGCCTCACACCTTCTGGCCGGCCGCATCGCCCCCTTGCGCAACCTCCTCAGCAGTAGCAGCGACAGCGGCAGCAGCGATACTGTGCAGCACCATGTGGATGCGGCAGCGCTAGCGCTGTTGGATGTGGCGCAGACGTGTGTGTACCGCATCACGAATACGTATGGGGCTGTGTCGAGCAGTGTGGTGGCGCAGGCGCGGCCGCTGGTGGGCACCACTGCGGACGCGGTTGCGTTGCTGGATACCTTCTTGGCGCACCAGCAGTGATGAATGATTTAACAGGCATATGCTTGCAGCGCTGCATGGGCAAAACGAGGATGCAGTGCTTGTCATGCACACACCTTGACAGGCCAGCTGAGTGCATGTATGTTACGTTCACATGTGTGATGGCATGGATGAGGCATCTGATGTGGCGAGACGGCTTGGAATCCCATGCAGCATTACTGGAGAAGTCGCAGCAGCGCAGCAGCAGCTGCAAATGCTGAAGCATGACAGTAACTAGATCTGCAGCAAGGTACTGCCTTGGTAGGTAGTACCTACCAGAAAAAACAGGATGACAAGAGCTATAGCCTCAGGATTTGCCTCGAGCATCCCTGCCCCCTTCGCCATGTTCAGTTCTCTCAGAGTCTGGGGCTTCTGCAGCTGTTCACTGCTGTTGCAACTGTTGGCTTTGGTCCTCCTGCCAATTTATCACTCAATTTTCGGATGCTGCCACTATGATGACGACTTGACGCACTTCAAAACGACTGAGTTTCGTTGTTTATGATAACGACGCAAACACGAAAGTTCTGAACGGTCGCCTAAACCCCGCCCTCAATACAGGTGGTCGGTCGGCTCGTGCGTGCCGACCTATGCATTTTGATGTTGGAATATTGATAGAGCAACAGCATTTCAGAGGGCAGTACAGAAAAATCACTGCCGTCGAGTGCTTGCCCGATGGATGGGCAGCTGAAGGTCAACAGTTTCTGGTAGGCCATGAGGGCATCAGAAAGACACTGTCCAAGGTGGCAGTGTATAGCAAGGGAGCGGTGCCAATTTGCTTCAACAACATGCCTTTCGAGTTGTTTGTGACTTGTTTTGAATTGGCGGCAACCGTTACGTGCACAAGAGGCGCCGACCACCAACTACACGTCCTGCCCCCAAGGGCGGGCATGTACCTGGCTGTAGCTTGCCGATGTGCCTGCATCAGTACGGAATGATGGATAGGCCCTTCATAGCAAGTTGGCAACGAACCGCCCGTGGTTCACCATAGGCGTAGTGACTGACTTGCTAGTTGTGAACTCGACAGCGCTGCTTTCCCAGGGCCTTGGAAGGCGGGGAAGGGCCATCAGCAGCCACCTGACGTCGAGTTGCACCACCCCAGCAGCAAATCTGCAGCATCTTGGCAGCAGCAGCCTTGCAATAAGAAAGCCTCCCATGGTTCCCTCAACCAGGTTGAAAGAGAAATTGCTGCAGCACTGACACCACCTGGGCGTCAGACGTTTTTTGATATGCCCATATCGACATCAGACGCCCCCTCATCACATGACCTTGTCAGATGGACGAACAACTATGTCCTGACCTGGCGATATGTTCCCATGCACACTGGCTGATGATCATGGGAGTAAAAGAACAACATAAGGGTATCTGCACAACTCTTGGGCATATAAACGCATTTGTTTACAAAATGAGGTTGTCTCTGCAACACCCAAGGATGCAATTCCAGACTTTACGGGCAACAACCAGTACTAACCACACAGACTGGCGCACTCAAAGTGATGAGGGCATACTCAAGACACATCAAGAAGGGAACGACATAAAATACCATCTACTGAACAAGGACCACACAGAACATACAATCCAAGCGCACATGTTGCAATGTGCTTGCAAGCATCCCTCACGGCTACGCCGACCCACAACACGTGTACTGGAAACGCTGCGTGCTGGTGGGGTTGTCGGTCTGCAACTGCCACCGTGTAAGCGCCTTGCCGGTGGGGCAAGCCAAGGAGTGGTTGCGCAGTGTTCAATGTGCGTGCAGTGGCAGCATACACAGCGTCAGAAAGTAATGATGATGACCATAAGACCAACAGCACCGACCGTTTGAAACATGGATTCAGCATGCATGTGTGCAAGCAAACATGGTGTACCACTGGTGTAGACATTTTATCAGTTGCAAAGCGGCTTTGAAGCTACATGTGTAACACTGATTGTTTGAGATGACCTCCATGCAAGTGATGTCATTATCTTGGAATGTTGGCAAGAGTTGCATGAAGACCTTACCTGGCCAATGAAATGACCCATCCATTTTGTTGACTGCTCCATGCAGTGGTCAGTGCCTCACACGTTGATGTGATAATGTTGGCTGGGGCACACATGTACCAAATCGCAATTGTGGTTGATGTCGGTCTGTACAGTCTCCAGCGTTGCAAGACCTGCCCTGTTGGGCATATGACGTTGTGCCTGGCCAGAACAGCACGATAAATGG
This sequence comes from Desmodesmus armatus, assembly GCA_007449985.2. NCBI lineage: Eukaryota > Viridiplantae > Chlorophyta > Chlorophyceae > Sphaeropleales > Scenedesmaceae > Desmodesmus > Desmodesmus armatus. The sequence continues at coordinate 45,250 of VIIQ02000348.1, forward strand.
GTGCAAAACGCACATACAGGTAAGTGTCTGCATACCACTAACATTCATCATTGCCGGTGCCACACGCCCAACCAAACCTGACAGAACAACGAAGCCACATTGTGCCTTGTGAAAGAGTTTGCCATATCGAACGCGCAAATGTGATTGATGTGTATCTGATGCATCTGCCTGCCATATCGAACGCGCAAATGTGATTGCTGCGTATCTGATGCATCTGCCTGGACATGCATGCAAGCCACACCGTAGACTTACCTGTCGAGATATTTTATGTTGCCTCCTCCCCAGTCATCTGTTTGCGTATCAAAGCGTGATGCAGCACCTATAATGCCTTTGAATGCCAAACACTGGTATGCCACTCTCATATATGTATTGCCGCCAGTGAGCTCAAGCCTCCATGATTGCAAAGCTTCGTTGGCCCTGCAAAGTGAGCCGATGTCTAGCGGCGTAAGGTAGATACTGTTGTAGTTGTCCGTTGAACCGGTGTTTGTCCAACTAGTGAAGCCGCCTGAACACAAATGGGTTGAACACGAGTTTATTGACATATTACTTTGTCTCGTCCTTGGGCGGCATAGCATTGCGTCACACCCTTGGGTAGCAAGCCTTGCATGCAGCAACCGTGCCCAAGGCTGCAATGATATGCCATGCAAGAGACCCTACAATCACGCACTCAGCACGCCTGAGGGCAGCAAGTGAGCAGATGTCAAAAATTGAAAACGAATTGGTGGAAACTGATGGTGATGCAACATTTGCGCTCATCGATTGCACCTAGGATGGCAAGATACCGACATCACAACCTACCATTGCATGTTGTAGTTGACCACCTGCCAAAATTGCACGTGCTTGTTGAAGATGTAGCTCGGTAGTTCAGATCACAAAACACCCAGCAAGAAACACCACTTGCTACAGATGAAGATCCACACCCTATGTACCCGTTGGCAAAGTAAGATGGAGAGGTACAAGGGGAGGCTGCGATAACAAGGGCAGAAGCGAACGGAGTAGATGTTCAATGCACTTGAAACGCTTCATAATGAAAACTCTGTTCTATTTGCCAATGCTACTGTGTGACGCATACTCATTCAATGCAACGCGACACAGTCACCACAACACCACCATACCATATCCTCCTTGCAGATGTGAGGGCTTGTTGCAAGCATCCCCTAAAAAATGGCTGTTGGTACACGCGCTTGTTGCTGATACAACTATGTAGCTGATGAGGCAGAACACACTACAAGAAGTGCCACCATGTTCAAGTCCAAAAATGTCTGGTTCACACCTGGGTGTGAACTCCTCATATCCGATGTTCTCTTCGGTTGTGCATCTGAAGGGGCACTACCAGACAAGCATACAACTCGTCCCCAATGAAAACACAAACCAAGGCATTTGACTGCACATCACTCTCTCATGTAACTAAAGCACTTACGTGTGCATGTGGCTGTTTGGAATACGCCAGCCCAGCACGTGATGGTGCTGCGTGATGGCGAAAAGCCACTTGAACACCCCACATTGCATGGTGTGCCACTGGTGAAGGGCGCATACGAGCCGCAGTTGACCCAGCCATTGCTGAGCGAAGGCAACGAGGTGCAAGGGTTGGCTGCGCAGCAAGACAGAACAAAACATGCGAGGCAAGCAGGGATCGATGATTACATCACATCGTTGGCTATCAGGTGCGGACAACAACCCACTTCACATTGTGGCATCAACATGTGGCTGTCAATGGGCATCAACAAAGACTGCACACGACATGTGGTTTGTGTTCACACTGACATGAAGCTTGACTTGCATGCCTTTGCTATTGTAGAAGACATCGCAGTCCATGCATGTGACAGCCAGGAAGGTGTTGGCAGTATAAGTGTTGGTGCGCTCAAGATGTGTAACTGCTAAAGCACTTACGTGTGCACGTGGCTGTTTGTTGAAAGACGCCAGCCAAGCATGTTATGGTGCTGCGTGAGGGTGTATAGCCACTTGCACACGCCACACTGCACGTTGTGCCACTGGTGAAGGGCGCATACGAGCCGCAGTTGAACCCGCCATTGCTGAGCGAAGGCAACGAGGTGCAAGGGTTGGCTGCGCAGCAAGACAGAACAAAACATGCGAGGCAAGCAGGGATCGATGATTACATCACATCGTTGGCTATCAGGTGCGGACAACAACCCACTTCACATTGTGGCATCAACATGTGGCTGTCAATGGGCATCAACAAAGACTGCACACGACATGTGGTCTGTGTTCACATTGACATGAAGCTATCACTGACATGCCTTTGCGATCGTAGAAGACATCGTACTCCATGCATGCGAAAGCCGGGAAAGTGTCAACAGTATAAGTGTTGGTGCCCTCAAGATGTGTAACCGCTAAAGCACTTACGTGTGCATGTGGTTGTTTGAAAGACGCCAGCCAAGCATGTTATGGTGTTGCGTGAGGGCGAATAGCCACTTGAACACGCCACAGTGCATGTTGTGCCACTGGTGAAGGGCGCACCACCGGAGCAAGTGACGCTGCCATTGCTGAGCGAAGGCAACGAGGTGCAAGGGTTGACTGCACAGCAAAACACAACACAACACGTAAGCCAAGCAGGGATCGGTAATTACATCACATCGTTGGATGTCAAGTGCGGAGAACAACACACTGAATATATCAACATGTGGTTGTTAGAGGCTGATCACACTGAGCCCCAGTAAGTATGAAAGGTTTGCGCTTTTCCGGCTCCAATTCGACGCTGGGAAGGGGGTATAACAATTGACCTGCTGCCGGGGGGGGGGGGGGGGGGGGCACATATGTTTGACCCCCTCCATAACTACCCGCAAGTGTACTGGCAAAAAATATGTTTTATTGGTTTTATATTTTCAGTGCCTCAGCCATAACAGCCGCCTGTGTACGCTTCTGTCACTGCAATCATACCGGTACAGTTACAGTTACAGAAATTGGGCACGGCGAAGCCGTGCAACCCACAAGGGAGCCAGAGGCTCATGGGGTAATCGACACAAAGCCAACTATTTCGAGAACGGAATCAAGAGCATCCAAAACCTCGTCAAACTCTGCATCAAAACAGTCAAAAATTCCTCCGAGCTGTCAACAGGATCAACTTCGTCAGGTGGCTCTTGCAGTGCTTGCTGTTCGCATGCATTGATAAATCATGATCCATGCAGTATGTCCACTTGGGAGCTGCCGGCAGCCTTGATGTAAATGCAAGCGTATTGATGTAATGTTGTGTATGCTATGTGGTGTGGTGCTGCTGTTCGTGGTGATACGGTGGGCTGGTGCTCCTCCAACAATCCAGTGTTGATCAAAGCAACTTCCTAGTGGGCTGAGTAAACAAGCAATTTATAATACAACATCATAAGCTTATAATCATCGCCCAACATCATGACGTAAGTCAGCTGTTTGTTGGGTTTGTCATCCCTAGTGAAACATGACAACACACCCCCAAACCGGTATACCAAAGAGTCGAAAACATCGCAAGCAGTCTGGGGTGCAGCAACGCGGTCTAGCATGGGGTTGGCCCCTGCAATCTGTTCACTAGAATACCCTGATTTCGGACAAGGCACTATTCTCAGCCATGTGCTTGCGTCACGGAGGCACGGCCGTTGAGTAGCTAAGAAATGTTTGTTGAATCATGTTTGGGCTTGTTCAATAGGGGGGGGGGGGACTTTGCTGGATGCATCATCAACACACACTCAAAGTGGTGACAAGGTTTGTGAGCACACCTTCTCACTTCAACGCAATGTGTTTATCTCAAGCCAAACAAAATACGTATCCACGCATCACATGTTGAGCAGGGTGCAGTAGGTCACAGCGCAAACAAACCCACGTTCACAAGTAGCAGACGAAAAGCTTCCAGCAGTGCAGGCCAAAGTGGCCGCTGATGCCGTGTAGCCAGGGTTGCAGGTCACATCGCACGTTCCTCCACTCAGGACGCTGTCGCCCACGCATGTGACCGTGCCGTTGCCGATTGAAGCCGCTGAAGCAAGGCACACATTGGCTGCAAGAGGGGACAAATTGGGGGCGATGGGGAGGGGGTGTTGCGTTTGCGCGGATGCATCATCAACACACACTCAAAGTGGTGACAAGGTTTGTGAGCACACCTTCTCACTTCAACGCAATGTGTTCATCTCAAGCCAAACAAAATACTTATCCACACTTCACATGTTGAGCAGAGTGCAGTAGGTCCCACCGCAAACAAACGCACGTCCACAAGTAGCAGACGAAAAGCTTCCAGCAGTGCAGGCCAAAGTGGCCGCTGATGCCGTGTAGCCAGGGTTGCAGGCCACACCGCACGTTCCTCCGCTCAGGACGCTGTCGCCGACGCATGTGACCGTGCCGTTGCCGATTGAAGCCGCTGAAGCAAGGCACGCATTGGCTGCAAGAGGGGACAAATTGGGGGCGATGGGGGAGGGGGTGTTGCGTTTGCGGGGATGCATCATCAACACACACTCAAAGTGGTGACAAGGTTTGTGAGCACACCTTCTCACTTCAACGCAATGTGTTCATCTCAAGCCAAACAAAATACTTATCCACACTTCACATGTTGAGCAGAGTGCAGTAGGTCCCACCGCAAACAAACGCACGTCCACAAGTAGCAGACGAAAAGCTTCCAGCAGTGCAGGCCAAAGTGGCCGCTGATGCCGTGTAGCCAGGGTTGCAGGCCACACCGCACGTTCCTCCGCTCAGGACGCTGTCGCCGACGCATGTGACCGTGCCGTTGCCGATTGAAGCCGCTGAAGCAAGGCACGCATTGGCTGCAAGAGGGGACAAATTGGGGGCGAGGGGGAGGGGGTGTTGCGTTTGCGCGGATGCATCATCAACACACACTCAAAGTGGTGACAAGGTTTGTGAGCACACCTTCTCACTTCAACGCAATGTTTATCTCAAGCCAAACAAAATACGTATCCACGCATCACATGTTGAGCAGGGTGCAGCAGGTCCCACCGCAAACAAACGCACGTTCACAAGTTGCAGACGAAAAGCTTCCAGCAGTGCAGGCCAAAGTGGCCGCTGATGCGGTGTAGCCAGGGTTGCAGGTCACACCGCACGTTCCTCCACTCAGGACGCTGTCGCCCACGCATGTGACCGTGCCGTTGCCGATTGAAGCCGCTGAAGCAAGGCACGCATTGGCTGCAAGAGGAGACAAATTAGGGGCGATGGGGGAGGGGGTGTTGCGTTTGCGGGGATGCATCATCAACACACACTCAAAGTGGTGACAAGGTTTGTGAGCACACCTTCTCACTTCAACGCAATGTTTATCTCAAGCCAAACAAAATACGTATCAACGCATCACATGTTGAGCAGGGTGCAGTAGGTCCCACCGCAAACAAACGCACGTTCACAAGTAGCAGACGAAAAGCTTCCAGCAGTGCAGGCCAAAGTGGCCGCTGATGCCGTGTAGCCAGGGTTGCAGGTCACACCGCACGTTCCTCCACTCAGGACGCTGTCGCCCACGCATGTGACCGTGCCGTTGCCGATTGAAGCCGCTGAAGCAAGGCACGCATTGGCTGCAAGAGGGGACAAATTAGGGGCGATGGGGGAGGGGGTGTTGCGTTTGCGGGGATGCATCATCAACACACACTCAAAGTGGTGACAAGGTTTGTGAGCACACCTTCTCACTTCAACGCAATGTTTATCTCAAGCCAAACAAAATACGTATCCACGCATCACATGTTGAGCAGGGTGCAGCAGGTCCCACCGCAAACAAACGCACGTTCACAAGTAGCAGACGAAAAGCTTCCAGCAGTGCAGGCCAAAGTGGCCGCAGATGCCGTGTAGCCAGGGTTGCAGGTCACACCGCACGTTCCTCCACTCAGGACGCTGTCGCCCACGCATGTGACCGTGCCGTTGCCGATTGAAGCCGCTGAAGCAAGGCACGCATTGGCTGCAAGAGGGGACAAATTAGGGGCGATGGGGGAGGGGGTGTTGCGTTTGCGGGGATGCATCATCAACACACACTCAAAGTGGTGACAAGGTTTGTGAGCACACCTTCTCACTTCAACGCAATGTTTATCTCAAGCCAACCAAATACGTATCCACGCATCACATGTTGAGCAGGGTGCAGCAGGTCCCACCGCAAACAAACTTACGTCCACAAGTAGCAGACGAAAAGCTTCCAGCAGTGCAGGCCAAAGTGGCCGCTGATGCCGTGTAGCCAGGGTTGCAGGCCACACCGCACGTTCCTCCGCTCAGGACGCTGTCGCCGACGCATGTGACCGTGCCGTTGCCGATTGAAGCCGCTGAAGCAAGGCACGCATTGGCTGCAAGAGGGGACAAATTGGGGGCGAGGGGGAGGGGGTGTTGCGTTTGCGCGGATGCATCATCAACACACACTCAAAGTGGTGACAAGGTTTGTGAGCACACCTTCTCACTTCAACGCAATGTTTATCTCAAGCCAAACAAAATACGTATCCACGCATCACATGTTGAGCAGGGTGCAGCAGGTCCCACCGCAAACAAACGCACGTTCACAAGTTGCAGACGAAAAGCTTCCAGCAGTGCAGGCCAAAGTGGCCGCTGATGCGGTGTAGCCAGGGTTGCAGGTCACACCGCACGTTCCTCCACTCAGGACGCTGTCGCCCACGCATGTGACCGTGCCGTTGCCGATTGAAGCCGCTGAAGCAAGGCACGCATTGGCTGCAAGAGGAGACAAATTAGGGGCGATGGGGGAGGGGGTGTTGCGTTTGCGGGGATGCATCATCAACACACACTCAAAGTGGTGACAAGGTTTGTGAGCACACCTTCTCACTTCAACGCAATGTTTATCTCAAGCCAAACAAAATACGTATCAACGCATCACATGTTGAGCAGGGTGCAGTAGGTCCCACCGCAAACAAACGCACGTTCACAAGTAGCAGACGAAAAGCTTCCAGCAGTGCAGGCCAAAGTGGCCGCTGATGCCGTGTAGCCAGGGTTGCAGGTCACACCGCACGTTCCTCCACTCAGGACGCTGTCGCCCACGCATGTGACCGTGCCGTTGCCGATTGAAGCCGCTGAAGCAAGGCACGCATTGGCTGCAAGAGGGGACAAATTAGGGGCGATGGGGGAGGGGGTGTTGCGTTTGCGGGGATGCATCATCAACACACACTCAAAGTGGTGACAAGGTTTGTGAGCACACCTTCTCACTTCAACGCAATGTTTATCTCAAGCCAAACAAAATACGTATCCACGCATCACATGTTGAGCAGGGTGCAGCAGGTCCCACCGCAAACAAACGCACGTTCACAAGTAGCAGACGAAAAGCTTCCAGCAGTGCAGGCCAAAGTGGCCGCAGATGCCGTGTAGCCAGGGTTGCAGGTCACACCGCACGTTCCTCCACTCAGGACGCTGTCGCCCACGCATGTGACCGTGCCGTTGCCGATTGAAGCCGCTGAAGCAAGGCACGCATTGGCTGCAAGAGGGGACAAATTAGGGGCGATGGGGGAGGGGGTGTTGCGTTTGCGGGGATGCATCATCAACACACACTCAAAGTGGTGACAAGGTTTGTGAGCACACCTTCTCACTTCAACGCAATGTTTATCTCAAGCCAACCAAATACGTATCCACGCATCACATGTTGAGCAGGGTGCAGCAGGTCCCACCGCAAACAAACTTACGTCCACAAGTAGCAGACGAAAAGCTTCCAGCAGTGCAGGCCAAAGTGGCCGCTGATGCCGTGTAGCCAGGGTTGCAGGTCACACCGCACGTTCCTCCACTCAGGACGCTGTCGCCCACGCATGTGACCGTGCCGTTGCCGATTGAAGCCGCTGAAGCAAGGCACGCATTGGCTGCAAGAGGGGACAAATTAGGGGCGATGGGGGAGGGGGTGTTGCGTTTGCGGGGATGCATCATCAACACACACTCAAAGTGGTGACAAGGTTTGTGAGCACACCTTCTCACTTCAACGCAATGTTTATCTCAAGCCAAACAAATACGTATCCACGCATCACATGTTGAGCAGGGTGCAGCAGGTCCCACCGCAAACAAACTTACGTCCACAAGTAGCAGACGAAAAGCTTCCAGCAGTGCAGGCCAAAGTGGCCGCTGATGCGGTGTAGCCAGGGTTGCAGGTCACACCGCACGTTCCTCCACTCAGGACGCTGTCGCCCACGCATGTGACCGTGCCGTTGCCGATTGAAGCCGCTGAAGCAAGGCACGCATTGGCTGCAAGAGGGGACAAATTAGGGGCGATGGGGGAGGGGGTGTTGCGTTTGCGGGGATGCATCATCAACACACACTCAAAGTGGTGACAAGGTTTGTGAGCACACCTTCTCACTTCAACGCAATGTTTATCTCAAGCCAAACAAAATACGTATCCACGCATCACATGTTGAGCAGGGTGCAGCAGGTCCCACCGCAAACAAACTTACGTCCACAAGTAGCAGACGAAAAGCTTCCAGCAGTGCAGGCCAAAGTGGCCGCTGATGCCGTGTAGCCAGGGTTGCAGGTCACACCGCACGTTCCTCCACTCAGGACGCTGTCGCCCACGCATGTGACCGTGCCGTTGCCGATTGAAGCCGCTGAAGCAAGGCACGCATTGGCTGCAAGAGGGGACAAATTAGGGGCGATGGGGGAGGGGGTGTTGCGTTTGCGGGGATGCATCATCAACACACACTCAAAGTGGTGACAAGGTTTGTGAGCACACCTTCTCACTTCAACGCAATGTTTATCTCAAGCCAACCAAATACGTATCCACGCATCACATGTTGAGCAGGGTGCAGCAGGTCCCACCGCAAACAAACTTACGTCCACAAGTAGCAGATGAAAAGCTTCCAGCAGTGCAGGCCAAAGTGGCCGCTGATGCGGTGTAGCCAGGGTTGCAGGTCACACCGCACGTTCCTCCACTCAGGACGCTGTCGCCCACGCATGTGACCGTGCCGTTGCCGATTGAAGCCGCTGAAGCAAGGCACGCATTGGCTGCAAGAGGGGACAAATTGGGGGCGATGGGGGAGGGGGTGTTGCGTTTGCGGGGATGCATCATCAACACACACTCAAAGTGGTGACAAGGTTTGTGAGCACACCTTCTCACTTCAACGCAATGTTTATCTCAAGCCAACCAAATACGTATCCACGCATCACATGTTGAGCAGGGTGCAGCAGGTCCCACCGCAAACAAACTTACGTCCACAAGTAGCAGACGAAAAGCTTCCAGCAGTGCAGGCCAAAGTGGCCGCTGATGCGGTGTAGCCAGGGTTGCAGGTCACACCGCACGTTCCTCCACTCAGGACGCTGTCGCCCACGCATGTGACCGTGCCGTTGCCGATTGAAGCCGCTGAAGCAAGGCACGCATTGGCTGCAAGAGGGGACAAATTGGGGGCGATGGGGGAGGGGGTGTTGCGTTTGCGGGGATGCATCATCAACACACACTCAAAGTGGTGACAAGGTTTGTGAGCACACCTTCTCACTTCAACGCAATGTTTATCTCAAGCCAAACAAAATACGTATCCACGCATCACATGTTGAGCAGGGTGCAGCAGGTCCCACCGCAAACAAACGCACGTTCACAAGTAGCAGACGAAAAGCTTCCAGCAGTGCAGGCCAAAGTGGCCGCTGATGCGGTGTAGCCAGGGTTGCAGGTCACACCGCACGTTCCTCCACTCAGGACGCTGTCGCCCACGCATGTGACCGTGCCGTTGCCGATTGAAGCCGCTGAAGCAAGGCACGCATTGGCTGCAAGAGGGGACAAATTGGGGGCGATGGGGGAGGGGGTGTTGCGTTTGCGGGGATGCATCATCAACACACACTCAAAGTGGTGAAAAGGTTTGTGAGCACACCTTCTGACTTCAACGCAATGTTTATCTCAAGCCAAACAAAATACGTATCCACGCATCACATGTTGAGCAGGGTGCAGCAGGTCCCACCGCAAACAAACGCACGTTCACAAGTAGCAGACGAAAAGCTTCCAGCAGTGCAGGCCAAAGTGGCCGCTGATGCGGTGTAGCCAGGGTTGCAGGTCACACCGCACGTTCCTCCACTCAGGACGCTGTCGCCCACGCATGTGACCGTGCCGTTGCCGATTGAAGCCGCTGAAGCAAGGCACGCATTGCCTGCAAGAGGGGACAAATTAGGGGCGATGGGGGAGGGGGTGTTGCGTTTGCGGGGATGCATCATCAACACACACTCAAAGTGGTGACAAGGTTTGTGAGCACACCTTCTCACTTCAACGCAATGTTTATCTCAAGCCAACCAAATACGTATCCACGCATCACATGTTGAGCAGGGTGCAGCAGGTCCCACCGCAAACAAACTTACGTCCACAAGTAGCAGACGAAAAGCTTCCAGCAGTGCAGGCCAAAGTGGCCGCTGATGCGGTGTAGCCAGGGTTGCAGGCCACACCGCACGTTCCTCCACTCAGGACGCTGTCGCCCACGCATGTGACCGTGCCGTTGCCGATTGAAGCCGCTGAAGCAAGGCACGCATTGGCTGCAAGAGGGGACAAATTAGGGGCGATGGGGAAGGGGGTGTTGCGTTTGCGCGGATGCATCATCAACACACACTCAAAGTGGTGACAAGGTTTGTGAGCACACCTTCTGACTTCAACGCAATGTTTATCTCAAGCCAAACAAAATACGTATCCACGCATCACATGTTGAGCAGGGTGCAGCAGGTCCCACCGCAAACAAACGCACGTTCACAAGTAGCAGACGAAAAGCTTCCAGCAGTGCAGGCCAAAGTGGCCGCTGATGCCGTGTAGCCAGGGTTGCAGGCCACACCGCACGTTCCTCCACTCGGAACGATGTCGCCAACGCATGTGACCGTGCCGTTGCCGATTGAAGCCGCTGAAGCAAGGCACGCATTGGCTGCAAGAGGGGACAAATTAGGGGCGATGGGGGAGGGGGTGTTGCGTTTGCGGGGATGCATCATCAACACACACTCAAAGTGGTGACAAGGTTTGTAAGCACACCTTCTGACTTCAACGCAATATTTACGTCAAGCCAAACAAAATACGTATCCACGCATCACATGTTGAGCAGGGTGCAGTAGGTCCCACCGCAAACAAACGCACGTTCACAAGTAGCAGACGAAAAGCTTCCAGCAGTGCAGGCCAAAGTGGCCGCTGATGCCGTGTAGCCAGGGTTGCAGGTCACATCGCACGTTCCTCCACTCAGGACGCTGTCGCCCACGCATGTGACCGTGCCGTTGCCGATTGAAGCCGCTGAAGCAAGGCACGCATTGGCTGCAAGAGGGGACAAATTAGGGGCGATGGGGGAGGGGGTGTTGCGTTTGCGGGGATGCATCATCAACACACACTCAAAGTGGTGACAAGGTTTGTGAGCACACATTCGCACTTCAACGCAATGTGTTTACGTCAAGCCAAACAAAATACTTATGGGGAAGAAAATGTTGCACGCAGATACATTCGCCACACATCAATGGCATTGCCTGCCAGGGTTGAACCGGTTGAAATACTAAGGTGGGAAAAAACTCCGATCCCCGTCAGTGGTTTGCACCACCTACACCAGATAGTAGCCTGATTCAAAGCAAGGCAGCAAAGGAGACTTCATTGACATCCTGAGGCAACACGACAACATTGTGCAGAAGTGGGAAGCAAACAGCTAGGATCCAGCAGGCAGCAGCACCAAGAAATACCCCTTGTCAGGTCAGATACCCAAAGTCAGCCCAAGAAGGCGCGCCCGGCGCACTTTCATCTTGTACAGAGTGTATGCCAACGCAGACTGCTCTCCATGCTGAAACACTGATCGCACACATTCAGGGTCGTCCAGTACCACAGCATCAGACAGGGGGAAGGCTGGGCAAGCGGCGCGCAAATCATCGTAAACAGGGCACTCCAACAGGAAGTGCTTCAAGTCTTCCACATTACGACTAGTACCTGTCCTTGCCAGTACAGCTTGGCGGTGGGCCAGGGTAGCATCCTCTCCACAACACAATCGACACAGGCGGTCAGCACGGGGCACAGAGACCCTTCGCTTATGGCCCTGTTCTATTTCAAGGTGTTGTCCACCATCGCGCAGCCAGCACCACCCAGTGATACATAATGGGTCGACGATGCATGTCCCTGTACACGACATCAGTGGCAATGCCTTTGATAGACCCAGTCGTGATGCGCAAGAACGATGTGTGTACCTTCTCGGCCTGGGTATCGTAAGGCGTGTTCTGCAGGCGCTTAGCAAATATCGCGGGTCCCCATATGTGAGATGCGTACGAAAGGACTGGCTCAACAAGTATATCGAACATTCTGCACTTGATGTCAAACTGAGTCAAACAGGAGCGGCGACAACGGGTCAGCATGGCATGCATTGCCTTGCTGCCAGACACCGCCAGAGCATCAGAGGCGCCCAGAAGCCCACGGGTCTCATGCACGCGCACACCCAAATAGACGTACTCACTCTGCCGCGCAATCTCGCGCCCTCGATACTCAAGACGGAACCCTGCCGGCACCTTCATGCCACGCTGGCGGAAACAAACGGCACAAGTCTTGTGCGGGGCAAGATTCACCTCCATCCCAAACAGGTGGCAGAACACACTCAACACATCAACAAGCTCCTGCAATTCGCCCTGCTCAAAGCTCAGGAGACCAACGTCATCAGCATACATGACATCTGGCACATGCAGTCCACTAAGCACCGGCCCTGCCCCTGGCAGCTTATGCCTGAACATGTTATGCAAGAGCTCTATGAACAAGCCAAACAAGAGAGGGCTAAGTTCGCTACCCTGCTTGGTGCCAGAGGCTGCGGTGAAAACCTCACCCAGCTCACCATTAACGGCCACCTGACAGCAAACACGGTCATACATGGAGACCAGCATGTCCATGAAGGGACCATGCACTCCCAATTCGCGGCACCGCTCAAGCAAGAGGTCTCGCCTCACCGTATCGCAAGCTTTCTTAAAATCAACAAACACCACATACAACCGCCGCCGCTGATGCCGGGCCACACTGATGAGGTGGTTGAGCGTGAAGAGTGCATCAAGTGTACCATACCCAGGCCTGAAACCACACTGAGTAGGGGCGCGAAGAGAGAGCAGGGATGCCAGCCGCTCAAAACGCTGATTCATGAGACGCTCCAACAAGCGAGAAAAGACATGCGACACAGATATCCCTCTGTACTGGTCCCTTACCGCCAAGGCAGCAGGGCTAAGGGACTTCGGCACCGGAACCAGCTTGCTGGTGCGCATAACCTCTGGTACACATGCACATGAGAGCATGGCCTGCAACAACCACTGCGCACACTCGACCACAACAGGGGAAGCAGGCGCTGCGTCGCCCCCAGAGCCACCCTCTCGGACAGGAGCACATGCCAACCTCAACAGCTCACCCGTCAGACCCTGCGAATCAGGGGCTTTGCCTGTCGGCAGAGCCATACACTGCTGTACCTCAGCATATGAGACATGCTCATTGAGCGCAGCCATGGCAGCTGGGGCACCCCTAGGGGCTGCCGCATACAACTGGTGTTTGGAAGCTACCTCCTCTGCGCCCAAGGACTGAGGCTCAGGTACCCTCCCCAGAAGATCCCGAAAGTACCCTGTCCAAGCTGCCACATCTGTCAGCGGTGTTTGCGGGGGCTGTCCACCAAAAAAGCCCCTCCAGTAATCCTTCTGGGTGTGGCCAAAATATGTTTTCAACATGTCAACCTGGACCCGCATCTCATGCTCCCTCTTTTTGCGCTTACAGCAGCGCTTGTACTCACGGCGCGCAGCCTCGAGGGCCTGCCGTGCAGCCGGGCAACCATTGTGAACACCATAGACCATCCCTCGGCTCTCGTGCCATGCACCCCATGCCACATCCAACTCATGCGACAGGCGCCGACACTCTGCATCATACCAGGGCTGGTCCCTTCCCGTAGGCTGCACGCCCCGGTCTTGGACGTTCCTGTCCCCCCCAGCACACAACATAAGCTGTTCTGTAAATTGCTGGAGAGCTTCCTAAACAGGGACATCACCAGACTGCCAAGCTTGCAGCATGGTCTGAAAAAAGCCCTCGCGCCGCAAGAGAGCACTAGTGTACCCTGAGCCAAGAGTCGGACGATACACCCGGCCCCTCCTCCCCCTGCGCGGAACCTCATAACAACGCCTTGGCAAGTCAGTGATGGACACATACAGGCCACAGTGATCTTTGGAGGTAGACGGCTTGAACGGCAGCACCCGAAAAGACTCCACCAAGCCATACAAGGAGGTGGAAGCGCACGCCAAGTCTACCACACTAGCGCCAACAGAACCACCAGACAATGGGTTAGACACACAAGTGAACTCACCATCCTGATCCCCGGAGCCCTACCATTGAGCACAACAGAAGACACAGCAAACAAACCCCCAAGGAACTCCACCGCTCGCGACCGGTTGGGTACCGACAGGTCCATAGAGCTCCTTTGAGGAGGGAAACAGCGTAGGTGATGTAGTGTGGGCAACACAGAGGGGTCACTGAGGCCGGGGGGTACTGCCATATTGCTCGGGACGTCACAACTGAGGGTGCCCAGGCGGACATTTAGATCACCCAGCACCAGATGCTTGTCACCCCGAGCCTCAGCCTCACGCAACCCAGCAAACAAAGCAGCCAAGGGGTCAGGGTCAACCACCCCTGAAGCATACACCGCTGAACCGGGGGGGCTGAAGTAACACACTGCGACTGTGAACCGGAACGCCGGCACCACCAACCACACAATCCCCGCCGCAGGGTCACTCGTAACACGAAGCCCAGCCCCCAGACTGATAGGGGAATCCCTTCTGACATACACTGTCACACCCCCATGGGGCCTGCCACGGGCAGGCCGTGGCTTAACACAGTGATAGACATCATACCCAGGCAAGAGGCCCTCTACATCACCCACTGTATCACTCGTCAACATAGTCTCAACAAACCCGTACACATCACAGTCAAGGTGCTGCTCCCCCGCACTAGGAATTCTAGCTGCTGCCATACCCCCCACATTCTGCACTAGAAGCTGGATATCAGTGGCCTGTGCATCGGGGCTGGTCAATACGTGTCTGCATCCCGGCCCGCAAACTCATCCCCTGCCGCTGCTGCTGCTGCCGCTGCGCCTGCGCCCCTAGGGGAGCGGGGCTCCCGTGCCAGCTGCACCCGCTCCCAGTACGGGCGCCCGCTAGGGCCCCGCACCTCCTTTTCCAGAACAGCCCCTGACCAGCGCACCCTCACACCCGGGCCTTCAGATCCTTGGCTGTGGGCGTCATGGACCGCCGCTGTGCTTTCTCCTCCTCATTGAGCAGCTTCTCCACATACACTGGCTGGCGCTGGTGGGCGAGGCTCGTGCGGGTGCGGCCACCCAGCACTGTGAACTCAAGCTCCTTGCTCCTCAGCAGGATCTTGTACATCGCCATGGGCCGCCGGCCAGAGGCCCCACCAGGGGGCTGGTCCGCTGGCCTACTACCTCCAGCTGCTGCTGCTGCTGCCCCGCTCCCCCTGTGCTGCTCGCCAGCTGCACTGTGTTGTGCCCTGCCGCCGCTGCTGCCAACCCCTGCCCCGGAGCCCGCCCCGCCTGAGCTGCCGCCCAGACCCTTCGGAGCAAAGACAACTGCCACAGACAGGATGCTGCCCTTGCTGATGGTGCCAGCAGCAGCCAGGGCCTCACCCACCCGGTCGGGGTGCCAGCCAGCTGGCGGCCAAGCGCCGATAGCACCCTGGGCAACTTGCTGAGTACGCAGCCGCTGCTGGTCCTCCTGAAGCTCCTTGATGGTGCGCTGCAGGGCTTTCACATCCCGCTTGAGCTGCGCCTGCTGCATAAAGGCCTGTGCACCCTTGTCAGCGGCGTCCTGCAGCTGCTGGGCAGAGTCGCCGCTGTGGAGGCCGGCCTTCTGCAGGTAACCCAGGGCTGTCTTGGCGTCGTTACGCACCCCGCGCACTGCCACCCCCAGCTGCTCTGTTGTGGCACCCACCTGCTCCACCTGGGTAACAAGCCCAGCCACCGCGACTGCATCAGCGGGCGTGCTGCCCCCACTGCTTCGCTGCGCTACCGCCCGCTCAAGCCGCTGCAATCGCTGCTGCAGACCCCTAGTGTCTTCCTGAAGAGCAAGGGTGTCCCCTGTCACTGACGCACACATCGTAATGTTGCGCTGGATGAGGCCGCTCATCAGCAAGCTGACAGCTGACGTCGCCTGCAGATACTGCTGCACTGTAGGGTCCTGACCCTGGGGACCCTCCTGCACCTGGCGGCCAAGCTGCTCCATAGCCTTGAATCGGTCCTGCAGCTGCTGCAATAGCTGAGCCGGGGAGGCGGAGCTGTCCAAGGGGAGTAGAGGCTGCGTAGGGTCTGTGGGAGGGGACCCGTCCTCTTGCTGCCGCTGCTCTGGCGGCGCCTCTTGCTGCTCCTGTTGCTGCTGGGCTGCGGTGCTTGGTTGAGGCTGCTGCTGCTGCTTCTGCTGCTGCTGCTTTGACTGCTGCGGTGGGAGCTGTGGTTGCTGCTTATCCTGCTGCTGCTTGCGGGCAGTGTGTGATTGCTGCTGGTGCGACTGAGATCCGCCCCGAGACTGCCCCTGTTGCTGCTGCTTCTGCTCGACAGGGTTCATGAGAACTGCCATCCTGGCGGCCTTGCTAGCGGCAGCCCTGGCCTGGGACCCAGTACTGCTGGCTGAGCCTAGGGGCCGTTGTCCTGGGAGTGTTTGCTGCTGCTGCTGCTGCTGCTGCTGCTGCTGCTGCTGCTGTCCTGCCCTGCCCTGGTCCTGAGAACGCTGCAGCTGGACGTCAGATGTCTGCTGAGCGCCCGCACCAGCCGCAGACTGGCTGGCTTTGGCAGCCCGGGCCCGTGTGGTCACAGGGTGAACTGCTGCAGCTGCAGGGTGGGTCCCTGTGTTCGCTCCCTCTGCAGCAGGCCTGCTGCTGTCGCCGCTGTTGAGGCCCTTTGGAGCTGTGCTGCCCCGTGACTGTGCCGCCGAGCCCTCACCGGCCTGCTTTGTCGGACTACGTGGCACCATCATTGATGATGGCCGTTACGAGGCTTGTAGGTCAGCCAGACCCGCCCGGCTGCCCAGAGCCCACGCTAAGCCCTTTACTAACTATACTAAACTATTCTAGGCTAGCCAAGCTGTCGCTGCCACTTTGGTTCACAATTCAAGTGCTGTAGACGAGACACAAAGACGAAAACGAAAACGAAAACGAAAACTGAAAACTGAAAAAAAATTTGTTGTGCTTGCTGGATCATCTTGCCACTTATACACACATCACATATTGAGCAGGGTGCAGTAGGTCACACGGCAAACAAACGCACGTTCACAAGTAGCAGACGAAAAGCTTCCAGCAGTGCAGGCCAAAGTGGCCGCTGATGCCGTGTAGCCAGGGTTGCAGGCCACACCGCACGTTCCTCCACTCGGAACGCTGTCGCCGACGCATGTGACCGTGCCGTTGCCGATTGAAGCCGCTGAAGCAAGGCACGCATCGGCTGCAAGAGGGGACAAATTAGGGGCGATGGGGGAGGGGGTGTTGCGTTTGCGGGGATGCATCATCAACACACACTCAAAGTGGTGACAAGGTTTGTGAGCACACCTTCTCACTTCAACGCAATGTTTACGTCAAGCCAAACAAAATACGTATCCACGCATCACATGTTGAGCAGGGTGCAGTAGGTCCCACCGCAAACAAACGCACGTTCACAAGTAGCAGACGAAAAGCTTCCAGCAGTGCAGGCCAAAGTGGCCGCTGATGCCGTGTAGCCAGGGTTGTAGGCCACACCGCACGTTCCTCCACTCGGAACGATGTCGCCAACGCATGTGACCGTGCCGTTGCCGATTGAAGCCGCTGAAGCAAGGCACGCATTGGCTGCAAGAGGGGACAAATTAGGGGCGATGGGGGAGGGGGTGTTGCGTTTGCGGGGATGCATCATCAACACACACTCAAAGTGGTGACAAGGTTTGTGAGCACACATTCGCACTTCAACGCAATGTGTTTACGTCAAGCCAAACAAAATACGTATCCACGCATCACATGTTGAGCAGGGTGCAGTAGGTCCCACCGCAAACAAACGCACGTTCACAAGTAGCAGACGAAAAGCTTCCAGCAGTGCAGGCCAAAGTGGCCGCTGATGCCGTGTAGCCAGGGTTGTAGGCCACACCGCACGTTCCTCCACTCGGAACGATGTCGCCAACGCATGTGACCGTGCCGTTGCCGATTGAAGCCGCTGAAGCAAGGCACGCATTGGCTGCAAGAGGGGACAAATTAGGGGCGATGGGGGAGGGGGTGTTGCGTTTGCGGGGATGCATCATCAACACACACTCAAAGTGGTGACAAGGTTTGTGAGCACACATTCGCACTTCAACGCAATGTGTTTACGTCAAGCCAAACAAAATACTTATACACACATCACATGTTGAGCAGGGTGCAGTAGATCACACGGCAAACAAACACACGTTCACAAGTAGCAGACGAAAAGCTTCCAGCAGTGCAGGCCAAAGTGGCCGCTGATGCCGTGTAGCCAGGGTTGCAGGCCACACCGCACGTTCCTCCACTCGGAACGCTGTCGCCGACGCATGTGACCGTGCCGTTGCCGATTGAAGCCGCTGAAGCAAGGCACGCATCGGCTGCAAGAGGGGACAAATTGGGGGCGAGGGGGAGGGGGTGTTGCGTTTGCGGGGATGCATCATCAACACACACTCAAAGTGGCGACAAGGTTTGTGAGCACACCTTCTCACTTCAACAATGCAGGTAGTAGTTATCTCGGGTTTTGCGCAACCCGAAATATGCCAATACATACTTGCACACAACTCGACAACTTGGATAATGCGGAAGGTCGACGGAATGTCGCTGTGACACCACCGTACTCGTAACGTGTTGCGATGGGTTCTGTCAATGCACCGGATCATGCCGCCAGCAAACACTCATCGTCCCACACTTCCTGGTCCTTTTTTGCATCAAGAAGGTATGTGAGCATGGCACAACCATGTGAGTTGTTTGCAAGTATAGCTAATTGAGGGCTTACCTTCACAATTCTTGGAAGTTGGACTCCAAACTCCTGTGTCCTTGCAGCTTACACTGGGCGGTCCTCCATACCCAGCATCGCAAGATGCCCGGCAAACGTTACCTGGCAAGCTGTTGGGCTTGCAAACAAACTTACCACGGGCGGGGTTGACAGGACTTGTGACGCAAACTGCGTGCAGAAAACCCCAAGTCAGAACATCACTCGGACGTGCACATGGTGATGTTAGTGATGTAA
This sequence comes from Desmodesmus armatus, assembly GCA_007449985.2. NCBI lineage: Eukaryota > Viridiplantae > Chlorophyta > Chlorophyceae > Sphaeropleales > Scenedesmaceae > Desmodesmus > Desmodesmus armatus. The sequence goes on from VIIQ02000348.1 coordinate 64,323, forward strand.
TATGCAATCTTGCATCCACAAGTAAGGTATGTGCGCTTGCAATTCAAAGAATTCTTGTAATTCTGGCATCCGGCAATGAAAAGAACAATGAGTGTGTGAGTAAGAGTTGTGCAGTAAAGGGTTCCACTATCACCCTCCCCCCCTCCCCAAAATCACTACTTTTCCCCAAGTGCGCCCACTGGCCTCACCTGGACCTGTGTAAGGGATGCCTTGCACCAAAGGTTCCTCTACTGCTGCAAGGTTTGGGGCGATGGCAAGCAACTGCAGCTCGTCGGTTGTACTTGCTGAAATGTTGCAGGTATAGAAGCGGTTTTTGCCAGCAAGCGTAGACGAGCACTCCACTCTCGCGCCAGATGGGGTGCTAATGATTGCAGAAACATCAACGGCTGCGCCATTGATCATGTACGATTGCTTGATCAGAAGTGCAGCAGGGGTATAGGCATATGCGTACACCTCCATACTGGCAGTCAGAACGGGCTCAGCAGACGCTAAGACCGGTACGACGTCGGTGAAATTGTTGCATGCATCAGGTATACTGCATGGCGAGTCTTTGATCGTCTGCGCCAGTGCCAAGGCAGGGGCAGAGTCACCAGTCATGTCGGCCTTGAAGGTGAGCAAGACCTGGTCACTCCCGGTGGACTGGGCAAGCCGCCTGCGGCCTGATGGTTCCTGTGCAGAACGGAAAGAAACACCGGCACCATGACACCCCAATTTGTGTTGTTCAAGTTGACTTGCACATGCACCCATCATGCAACGGATGCGTCCAAGCACACTATGAACACAGAATGCCCCACATACCGAGACACAAAAGCTACAACATGTCGTGTTTGTTGCCGGGGGGAGGATAAAGACGGGGACACCGTCCCAAGAAAGCTTAAACGGCCCCAGACACCCCCCCACCCCTCTCCCTACCCCGTAAAGCTGCGTGTCAGGGCCCCACGATGGTTGATATGCATACATACGTATGTAACATAGTTTCTACACCCTCAGAACGGTGCTCCAAGCTCCCCTGAGGCCTAGTTTCGGAACAGCGATCTCAAGATCAATGGTGATTTGCATCATGAAACCGGCCCCAGAGTGCTCAACAACATTTTAAACCATGAACCATGTAACAGTAACAGTAACAGTAAAGACATCCTTATGTTACCACAATACATTGACATGGGCTGCATACAGAAAAGATACGTAACCCTGTGAAGGAAGATCAAACGGCCCAAGAGACACCCCCCCCTAAACCCCCTCACATTTCCTTGTAATTAGATCCAATGAAAGCTGTTGGTATACATCGGAAATTTTGCAAAGACTGAAACAATTGTCTGATGGGGGTCTGAAGGGGTTTGTGATTCAGTCAAGAGTTTAGTCAAGACTGAAACGGCGCTGAATCAGGTGACCCGTCGGTCCGCATCGAAACAAGCGGGCTTTATATAACATATCCTGAAGTCGACAGGCCAAGTGCAGGATGGTGTTGTCCAGCTGACAGACTGCGCCCCCCCCCCCTTGTTTGTTGCAACAATCATTGGCACTCACCGAGTTTGACGCCAACACAACACAGTTGACGTCCAACTTCAGATTTGGAGTATATACTCCAAATGACACTGCTGGGTTGGTGAGATGTGCCAAAACAGCTATCCTAACACTCTCCACGGCTGCGGCGTCACAAGAGCCAGTTGCAATGAGCGCAAATGTGACTTGTTGTACGGTTGTGATATGCACGCAAAAGCTGGCGCCCTCAGTCTGCTGAGTGCCGCTGGGACACACAAAGGTGCCTGGCAGTCCCACATGGTCTAAGTGGGTGCGCACCATAGTGCGCAGGAACCGTCCGTCCCTAGGGTCGCCCTGAAGCAACATGCATGTTGTGCCAATCTTGTCCTTGGCAACTGTCTGCTTGATGGTGAACCCCACGCACAAGACAGAGTAGTCGCACGCCTGCAAGCAGTCTTGCACACTCGCAAATGTCTCCACATTGGCGGGGGCGTACTGAATACCAATTGAAGAGGCAAAGGCATCCTGATAGAATGCGTAGACACCAGTGGCTGCAGCTTGTGCATTTGCATTGGGTGGCTGCAGGCTCCATGCGCTATTAGATGTTGTACCAGCTGGCAAAACCTTCAGAGCTAGCCATGGGTCACTATGTGCAACAACAAACAAGCAGAGACGAGCAACAATCAGGACAATTGGATTATCAGCAACTGCTTGTGTCTGCAGAACTGCAAGTGATTCACCACAATGACGTTGTTGTGGGGATTGCAGGTTCGGTTCCCCAACATTGTCGTGACACCCGACGGCTGCATATCATGACAGCTCACCTGACAGCGTCTTCCATCAGTATCTTGCGCATCAAGCAGCTTTGAGCAACATAATCATACGTGATCAGAAGGCAATCTTCGTGTGCAGAGCAAAGCGCCACGCACTCTGCAAATGTGGTGATGTTGCTGGTGACGTTGGTCCCCTCACCGCTGGACAATGGCAAGAACCAAGCACCATCATTGAACTGGTTGTACTCAGATAAGCACTCAATGGGATTGCTTGCTGCTGGTGGCGAGACGGTGCGGGGAGCAAAGACATCGTTTTGTAAATTGTATGTGAAGGAAAAGCCATATGTCTGCCCACTGCCAGCGCATGGCACGCATGCAGAGCCGGTTGCTCGTCCAAGAGGCCCGTAAGTTGCTTCGAAGCCCACGCCGCCGCACTTGATGCCGCATCCGGGGCCTCCAAACCCAGCCACACATAGGCTGCAGTCAGTGGATGATGTCGAACCCTCCACTGCTGTGGTGGTCCCATAGGGGCAGCGGGTGCATGGGCTTGTGGCGTTTGGGCCAATCACATCATTATACGTGCCTACGGCCATATGTCGACAGAGCACAGCAGGACGGGCGACCTGAGACAAGGCTGGGGTAGCTAGAGTCTATTCGGGGTGATGATGGTGGTAGCCAAAGCATTGATGGGTCCAGACACCCGGCACATCATGTTTCTGATATTGCTAATCTGCGTGTAGTGTGTCACGAAGTGCCAGCACTCAACCAACACTACCAACAAGAACCAATGTGGCAAACATTGCTAGCTTCCTTCACTGTTAGGGAACGGAGCCCAGACTTACCAACGGGGCACAACCGCCCGCCCCGTAGCCAGGTGCTGCCTTGCAGTCTGCCATGCTGCGTCCTGCACCTGGCCCAGTAGTAGTGAGGCCCCTAGGGCAGGGCTTGCAAGGGCTTGGGCTTCCCCCTTCATTGTAGCTGCCGGGATCGCAACGCTGCCCGATCCTGGCGTTGTAGCCCCACCCTGCGGTATGCGCACACGCATTGACAAACATGCTCATTATACAATTCAAACGCGCTGATCCTCTTCCGCACAACTTTGCCTTCAACCGCACAACCCTGCCAGAGACCATGGCATGGTTTGCTAGAGCGGTTGTTTGATCATCAGCTGATGCAAGCTGATGGGAGAAATCGTTGGGATACAACAGGATGAATCCGTATGCCTCTCTGTTCTTCTCAAATTTAGACTTGGAAGTAATAGCCCAAAAGATCAGATTTAGAGACTCTCCACAGGGTAGTGCCTTCAGTTTAGGGTTTAGGGTTTAAGCGGTTGGAATTATCCAATGTACCCCACCCCCCAACCCCACCACCCACCCCAATCACTCACCTGGTTGTGTGATGCAGGCTTGCACGCTGACAAAGCCGCCTGCCCCTGATGCATCACTGAAGAACCACCGAGCGCTGTTGCTGAAGGGGCACTCCTGCTCGGACGTGCCACCAGCCCTTGCGGGCAGTTTCTGCATGGTGCTGGTGTCAGGCCGTAGGTTGCGTTCGACACACCATAGGTGTCATTGTTGCAGTTCTGGGCACGCCAGGTGCCAGTGAGCGTCGCAAAGTATAGTGCCTGACCTGGCAAGATGTCTGCAAAGCAGAATAGCACCAAACATCAAACACGATTCATGCTGACGCCACAACAACAAAGACCCAGTTGCCTGAGATGTGGACAACGAAGTAGGGCCGGACACCACATAGCACAGAAAAGCACACCACCGTGCAAAAACATCGCATCTGTTGGTAGCACACTGCGATGACATCGCAAGGCACCTATGTTGTGCGATGTGAGATTGCAACAGCACAATACAGCACAACACAACCCCACAATGATTCATTCCCAAGAGCAGCCCTTGCCCAGCAGCTCAGCTCAACATGTTGTAGTCTGAATGCGGCGCACAAGACATGCGCCATATCTGTTGAGGTTGTTGGTTACTCTGTTGCCGCCCTGATTGACACCGGCAAAGCGACTATGGTTGTAGGTGTTGTTGTCATGCTGCAATGCTGATGTTCCTATGGGAGGCACTCACAGCAATCGTATGCGCTCGTTTGGACGGGCTCCGCTTGGGGTTGGCCAGTCACGATGTCATACACCCAGATGTTGTCACTCATTGTGGATGAAACACCCTCGCCACAAGGGTACAGCTGGCGGCCTGATCAGGTGGCAGGTACTCCGCTCTGAAGGACCCCTGAGCACACTTCTGTGTCTTGCCGTTGGAAGTGAAGTAACCCGTGGAGTGACTGCACAACCACAACCAGCAAGGCGGCAGGGGCAAGAGATGTTGAGTTGGGAGGGAGGGAGGGAGGGAGGGAGGGAGGCAGGGAGGGAGGGAGGGAGGGAGGGAGGGGGGGAGGGGGAGGGCGGGGGGAGGGAGGGAGGGCGGGAGGGAGGGAGGCGGGAGGGAGGAGGGAGGAGGGAGGGAGGGAGGGAGGAGGGAGGGAGGAGGGAGGGAGGGAGGAGGGAGGAGGGAGGGAGGGAGGGAGGGGGGAGGGGGGAGGGAGGGGGGAGGGAGGGATGGAGGGGGGAGGGCGGGAGGGCGGGAGGGAGGGCGGAGGGAGGGCGGGAGGGCGGCGGGAGGGCGGCGGAGGGAGAGGGAGGGAGGGAGGGAGGGAGGGAGGGAGGGATGGGAGGGAGGGAGGGAGGGAGGGAGGGAGGAGGAGGGAGGGAGGAGGGAGGGAGGGAGGGAGGAGGGAGGGAGGGAGGGAGGGAGGGAGGGAGGGAGGGAGGGAGGGAGGGAGGGAGGGAGGGAGGGAGGGAGGGAGGACCGCAAGTGTAAGACCCTTGTAACATGGAAGTACTCAGCAACCTTGCATGCAACAATGCATTTGTCGCGCACGGTCCTTATGGCTCACCACATTGTGCACATCAGTAGCCCCCAACTCTTTGGTGTAGGTGCCATGTGGGCAACGTTGTATGGAGGGCTCGCTGGGCTTGAGCGCTGTAGGGTCGCTGGGTCGAATGTGTCCACTGGGAGGCCGCCGCCACACACAAACCGTTTGGGCAAATTGATGTCGCCGTGACAGCCCGACTGCCAGGTGTGATTGAGGCAGCGTAGAATCCTGGCATCAAGACTGTTGCCAGTGGCACAGCATGTCAACACAGGCAGCGCAGCAGCCAGCATAGCACATCGTCGGCATAGCCCAACAGTAGCACAGCCGTCAGCACACTGTGCAGTGACTGGCAGTCGCCTTGCATCTGTTCCGCAACAGTCATCATCACAACAGCAAAATTATGCCACCCCAGAAAGGCCAACGGCACGAATGGGATGGCCGACGAATACCAAGCCCTAGGGCGGTACCACCAGAGCAGCAACGGCACATTGCTGCTGGCACTGACATGGTCGCAGTGCTGCCGCAAAATGGTGTTGATTTGGGGTTAATTTAATATGGGTGTTGATTTGGGTTTCACAGCCGCTGCTTCAGCTACATAAGATGCGTCCTGCCTGAAGCAATGCCCCTGCACAGCCTGACGCCGATGGTGCAAGGTTACATGCATTGGATCCCTGTACACGGGCCTGCTGTGCCCTGCCTGCTGTGCCCTGTCTGGGTTCGGCTATGAACAGCAGTTCCTACGGCATGCTACCGTTACAAACTTTATGTAGGTTTCAAACACCATCAGATGCCGAAGCATCGTCCAGTCCTCGATGATGAATTTGTTCACGCAGA